>BJBW01006151.1:0-259346 GCA_004320125.1 Scolopax mira
GGTCCTTTGTTCCCATCTACGGCCAAACCACGACAGTTGTATACAGTTATTACAAGCTGTATTGGTAACCAAGCCAATATATACTTTCTTTTCAAAATGTATTTGACAGCATATGCAATGACTTACAAAAGCAAGTCAACAATGCCATGTTATCAATGCTGAATTTCCAAAGCAAAGTACTGTTGAAGCTAAGGTTAAGTATTGTCCAGCAGAGACACCAACTGATCAGAGACTATTTGAAATTATGATGGAGCAGCTCTGATAAGGACACTATTTCCATGTGAAATGGAAATTTATATGGAAATCAAGAAGTGCTGCCAACAGTTCTGCAAGATTTAATTATTCCTGGACTGTCCATCTCAGCATGGTATCAGATCACGTATGGGATCTAGCTGTGTAAAAATATTTTCTCAGCTGTACTGACAAGAAAAGATTGCTGCCTAAATTAACTTCCCATTTAGAAATGTTCAAATACATGTAAAAGCACAAATAGATCATTAATTTGCTGTCATTTTCTGCAATCCTATGAAAGATTTCTCTGCCATTACTTCTTAGAAAAAAAGTTTTCATTTGCTCAAAGAATTAATTAACTTTTAAAAAATATCAGTATTTCTCAAATATTTCTCAAACAACTTTCCTAACGTGCTTAAAACTATGAGGCTGATTTCACCATAGAGCAGGCCAGCATTTTCAGGATTTGGAGTGGAAGTGGACCATTAATAAGGTATATAACAGCTTATTAATAATAATTCTTAATAAGCTTATTAATACATTTACATACTAGTAATATGCCTCCTGCAAAGAATGTTAGTTTACAAGACAGCATTCCCACTCCCCTATATTCTTCAGTCAGAGACACATATTTTTGCTGAACAGAAACATTCAAATGCCATGAAAGAACTCTGGACATGCCTGAACATCTATAGTTTGGCAATATTAGACCTAAAGCTTTCTTCAAAATACAATGGTGAATTCTAGATTTTTACCCTTATCTCTTTGATTGTATGTACCTACAAAAAGACTTACTTATTCACGTACTAAACAACAATGATATGAATTCAAAAATCTAAAACGGCATAGTTTATACTTTCATAAACACTAATATATGGAGGAGTGACCATACCATCCATGTTCCATACTTTTTCTGATTTGTATTCACTTTTTTCACTTAACATAAATACTTTTTTGTTATTGTAGGATTGGCATTTTATAAAAAGACTGACATAAGACTATATTTAATGCAGAATAAATATATATATTACCCAGACGACTGGAAATGAAAAAAAAAAAAAAAAGGCTACTTTGCTGATTTGTCTTAGCTAAATTTCACAGTTTACCATCTTTGACATAAATATGTTAATATAAACCATCAAGAATGGATAAATGCACTGACATATGGGGAATACGTTGAAGGCATTGAAACCATTAGCTATAGCACCACCGACATTTTAAACAAAAGGAGCTGTACTACTGGAGGTAGTGTCATTCTTAAGAAACCGACACCATGAAGGAACTCTGCTTTAATAACAAGGTAATCGAAGTAATTCATTCCCATACTAAGAAAATGTAATTCAAATAAAAGTTTCCCTACAGCAGTTTGGCACACAAATTTCCTTCAACTTCAAGGTCTGGAAAAATTCTGTGGTTTGGCAAGAGAGCAGGACAAGGGTCCAACTGTATACAGTATTATAAAGCAAAACTGTATTCTTTCAGAAGAATGCAACTATGTAATTAACGTAAAGAATTTATCTCTTTTTAAAGATATTCTGATATGCTGATCTTTCACTACTTCACCCCAATCAGTAACTATATCTGCCTCCATGGTTATAAATTTAAAGTTGTAAACTCTGATTTTCTTCCCTGAAAAATAGAAAGCAGGTTAAACAAAATATGCCTTAAAATGAGACTGTGACCTATCAGACCATTTCACATAGAGTTATTATGCATATAGAATTTTCTTTTTCTGTAATGTCTCTCTCCTTCACAGTGGCGTGGCTGTCACAAGGTTAGCCATGTTTCACAGAATTAAATGGAGACCCCATGTAGAAACAGAGAGCACTATTCCCATTCTAGCCACAGTGTCTTCCTGAAATTGAACCTCCCAGGAAACAGTTGGACCACCCATGATACATGCTATGTAAGAGCTATTTGTTATTGATGAACTCTTCCAGACTGCCAACACATTATGACCACCCATTGTGGATTTACTCAAGGAATGTGATTCAGGCCGTGTAACAAAAACAGTAAGAGCCTCCATGAGTTGAGCTAAAGGACTAAAAGCTCAAACACTGAATTAAAGATCTAACAAGTGAATAAATAGTAACTAAATAACTGACTTAAGGGTAGGTTCCAATCCCATCTTCAAAAAGTATCTGTAAGTCCTCAGAAGCCTAAATCACTTGAGTGGTTTTATATCCTGCTATTTAGTCCATAAGCCAACATCTGTAGCAGACGCCATACACAAAAACTTCTGACACATTAATATGGGTTGCATGTTCTTGCAATGTACTTAGATTTCCAGACTCCAATAATTCTATTAATAAAGGGCCACTGTTGCTTGTGAACATCTCTGTCATGAATATTCCTGTATGACTTATATATTCACTCCAAAATTACATTTCCTACAGAATATTGTCCCTACCATCTACTATATAAATCACAGTCACTTTGATATTCTTTTAGTTTTAACTGTAGCAGAATTTATTTTGACTTTTAAATCATTCCAATTTTTGAAGTCTAGAAATATGTTAACTTAGAATCACAGTGGAAAAGAAAATATAACAAGAGGATGCATAGTGGATATGGTTTGAGTATTGTCCATTAATGACTTGTAACTTAAGTTTAGCTCTTAGGAAGCCCTTCTTTCTCAGTGTTGAATATAATTCTGATGGACTTTCTCATTTGTTCTTCTTTTGAACTGTGAGGCCATACACCAGGGACAAAACAGCAAACATTTAATAAATCAAATAATGTCAGAAAAAGGTTTATATATAGAAAAGTTGAAAGGCACTGTTCCATCTAATATATAATATTCTACTAAATTAAAGTAAGTGATTTTCAATACTGCTTTTCATACTCCACTTATTGGCAACACATCTTTGGAAACACTGCGCATTAAAACTCCAAAAATAACTTAATGGAACAGGAAATGTTTACAGAAGTGGAAGCTTAAAAACTATGACTGTTTTTCACTTCAGACATAAGCACTATGACAGGCTGGCCAGGTGTAGTGATGTCAGTCAAATGGATTCCAGACCTGATACCTTATTGTTTATTTACAAAATTATTTCATTAAATAAATGAAAGTCTCTCGTTTCCATTTTCCCGTGTAATACAATAAGTTATGGAAAAAACATTTTTTTCTAGTAGAAGTCTCATTATTTAATTAATTTGTGTAAAGTTATTATTAATAATTACATAATTATATAATATTATATAATATTATATAATAATATACAATAATTACATAATAATTATTACATAATTATTAATTATGTAATTAGTAGATGTGTTAACATTTGTTTTCTTTAACTTGCTCTCAGAGAACCACAGAACAACCTCTTCCTCCAGATTCCATCATGATCTCTTTTGGTTGCATTTTCTTTTTAAAGAGGCCAAAACCACAAGTTCTAGTCCATGGAATTATATAACCTCTCCTTACATGCAAACAGGAGATAATATGGCTCATTTCACTGTATAAAATTTCTCCACATTGGCCAATTTTTATCAGTTATATAATAAGCATATTTTCATGAAAGGTGAAGAGTGATTTGCCTTCTAAAATAACTTATCTGAAAGAACTATTTCTGCCATTCTAACACACACCCCAATTCCCTCATACTCAACCTCACCGTTCCATGTGAATGACTTCGGTAACAACTGGGCTTATTAATTCAGTATTGCTTCCTTTTTTAAAGTTTTGGTTTTTGGGGTTTTTTTCATCTGGTACTCATCCTCTGTGGCTGAGAGATTTATAATGTGTATATGTGCCTGGATGATATAACCTGGAACTCAAAATGTATTTTGTTTCTGAATTATTCTTCCCCATACCTATTTACCCACAGAAAGAAAATTCATTTTTATTGTTAGGTAATCCACCTTTTCCTCAGGAAAATATTTTTCAGATCATAGAAAATTCAAAAGCCAACCATGGTCTTAAATGACATACCACATATTTAAAGATTTTCAAGAGAAAAGGATATTCTGTTTAAAAATAATAAAGGCTTATAACTCACAACTAAAGAAAGTGGAATCATATTTATTCCTTACAGACCTTTGTATCATTTATAGGAATCTTTAAATAATACACTTAACTTCCATGGGGGACCTTATTTACAATGTCTTAAAATTCTATGTTTCCATATCTAAAGTAAAAGTAACAGGAGCTGTTCAAGTCATGGGATAGCAATGCTTGCATAACACTTGGTAAGTCAGTGGGAAAACCAGCTAAACCTGCCAGACTAGCAGCTTCCCAATGGAGAGTGTATCATATTCTGCCGTGCAAACAAAACATTCTCAAGTTGAGTCATTTGTAGACAGAATTGATTCCAACTTTCAAATATTGAGTAAATCTGAAATTTGGAAAGAGAACGCACTTAGAATTGAAAATCACTTCACTCATAAGTATCGTAATATAACTGCGCACATACATTATTGATGGGAGAACCTCAAAAGTTTAAATTCAGAGTAGACATTAACATTTCAGATGCTAGCTAGAATCTATTGAAAACTTTCAGATAAGTATAGTTGACAAAGAAAATAAAACAGTAGTCCATGTTCATACTTCATAATAAAAATACAGTATTCTGCAAGGCAGAGAAGGAATTTAGGAAATCCTTATGAATTTTGTAATGAATGGCAGCTTGGGTGTCCCTCATTAGGTATTTTTTTAACCTTAAGATAAGTCCTAATACAGATATAACTAAAAGGCCACAATGAAAAAGTGATTTTTCACAAAACGACATTATTTTGTAATTACTCTTACTTGACAGTGAGTAAACTACAAATGACAGATATTTGTAGGCATCTGTTGTTATCATTAATTCTTTTACATTTTGGACTGCTTCCTAAGCAAAACCAAAAAACGTATTTCTTAATTTTGTATCAGACTTCATATTAAAAGAGCCCTGAAAATAAAATGGAATGCAACTTCAGCTAGAATCACAGGAGACAATGTTATGTGCTCCAGATGCAATCTAATGCACCCAGAGAGTGTGTGACATTTGGTTTACAGTACAAATTCTTGGAAGTTCTCAAGATTCATCTCCTGGTTCTATATCTACTATTCTTAAGAAATTTTAATACAAATATGTATACTTGAAAGAGTAACCTTTATGTCATACTCTCCATAGAGTAATCTTACTTTATGCCTTTTCTGAGAATGACAGATTTATAATTTCTGTTTTCCTTTTCTGCCCTTTCAAATTGAGCAATTAAATTCCAGTTTTCCTGTTTTACAAAGGCTCCTCTACTACACTCATCATCACATCTCAAACCTTGCATTTTAATTGTGAAAAACATCATCTCATTCTGCAGTGGCACATGAAAGATGTGAGTTATTTTAAACCAGTGAAGATCAGCTGGTGGCTTTAGGATGAAAACAGGCAAATCAGAAATTTTAACTGGCACCCGGAAAGCTTTAGAATAGCCTGCACAAAATGCAGTAGGCTAAGTATTTTGCTTGGCCAGCAGGTAGGTGAGGAGAGTTCATGAAACAGCTAAGGAAAGAGGAGGTAGATGCACAAGGCTTGCACTAATACATCTGAGGGCCAAGAGCTACCTCTCTGCAGGGTCATTCAGATGTCTTTGCACTGCACTTCTCAGAGACTGAGGTTTTGGAGAACAAATTACTTTTCAGTCAAGTGTAAGACATGAGTTATCTCTATGCAAATAATAAGCTAATAAGCTAACATGGAACAGTACGGAGTTTTACACAGATTTTGCAGGGCTACTGCTGAGACAGAGCTAGTAAATTCTAATGGACTCAAGCTGCCTAATATGATCAGTATCTGTACCAGAATCCCTTGCCTATTAAAAAATTGTGTATATTATATAAAATTTTTCATTGCCTACAGTATGCCAGACCTTACAGAACCAGGGGAAAAACTGTGTGCAAAGGCTGCCTTTCAAAACTTTTGAACTGCAGCAGATATATGGTAACAAATTTCTCTGTGGAGTCCATCACTCATCCTGGATAATACACTATCAGAATATGAATAATTGTACTTTGCTACTTTGAACATTTTTACTGGTGAAGGACATTTTCATATTGATAGTAGACTGTGGGAATGAGAAAGTTGGAGATGTGCTGCTGAGCGAGAGCTCGACAGGTGTTCCTGTATTGATGGGAAGGAGACCTTGAGATCAGTAAAACAGATGTCCTTATATGTTGATGTGTGTGTGATGTGAAACAGGTAGCAATGTACCAAAATAGTAATGTTAATAAACATTTAAATGTAGCCAATTGTATTGCTCACAATGGTGACGTGATGTATGGACATCCAACTGTAACCTATCTGTGTAAAGAGCACAATGCGTGATCAAAACACAGAAACCATATATGGCAGAAAAGTGAAACAATAAACATCTTCACTTTACCACTTAGCAGAGTCCATGCCTCATGTGCCACAGTAGACCTACTAATTTTTACCTTCCCCATGAAGTTTCTGAATGCTAAATTATCTCCAGCAAATTTCAGTCTTCTGAAAGGTCCTATTTAATTTTTTCAAATGCTTGAAAGGATAGAAAAATCAAAAAGCAAAGCAACAGAAAAGTCAAAGCTGTGAACAAGACCCAAACTGCATGATGGTAGATAAAGAAGATACAGTTTCCTTAAATGTTCTTAGATCATCTGCATATTTTATGCCCAAAAATATACAGACTTGTGCTGCAACTCGGGAAACTTATCATGTAGGTCTATTGAAAGTTCTATTCCTAACAAATAATGCTGGTATAGCGATTTTTTTTCCAAAATTTTGTGTGAAACCCACAGGAAGGGGTTTTTTTGTGTGTCCCTGAGATAAAATGAAGGCTAAAATGTTATCAAAGGGAAGTTTCTGAGTGGTTTAAAACATACTCTATACTCATAACAAGACAAAAGACTCTGCATCCAAAAATTAGAATACCACAATGATTCAAAATTTCACACTATGCACAGACGCTTGCACTTGCACTCTATGCATAAATAAGTTCCAAATCAGATCACAAGAACTACTGGGCAGCAGTTGCTTTTTCTCCAGATTTGCCTTTAAAAACTCTATAATCTCTTAAAGTGGTGACAGTATTGCAGAGATCTGTAGTTGTTACAATACGTAGGACAGCTGGTTCTATCACTAAAACACGGTGGTACAAATAGTAATTTAGAGTTCTTTATTCCCTAAATTTTTCAGTATTAGCGTTACTGAGAGTATTTCTCCTTTCACAGAAGTAATGGGATAATATCTGAATCAAGCTGAGCATTCAAAAAAATAAAGGAAAAAGCTCAAGGTGTAGAAATAACCATATCACTGTACCACAAAGACAATTCTGCTACTAGGAGGATTAGTCAGATGCTGTCCATACTACCCACTGTTATGACCAATTTAAAAAAATGTTTTCAGATTAATAAAAAAACAAGGGAAAAAATTAATTGTTGTAAAATAAGTAAGATAAACTTTGAAATTAAATGACCCTGTTCTTACCACCATCATAACAGAGTACTTTACTTTTGCTCCAATAGGTGACAGAGAATATTAATTTAGGAAAAGAATAAAGAGCTGGGTTTTTTTTTGAAAAGTGGAGCAGAGCCTAAGTCTTAGGGAGGCTAAGGAGGAAGATAATATAGGAATAGACTAAGTGTATCAGCCCTAACATTCTGCTTGTAGAATTTGAAATACAGGTGCATTTTATAGAAAAATGGATCTCTATGTATTTTAATTTACCTTTAAAAGACTTGTCAGCCATTACTCTGTCAAGTCTTCTCTTAAAACAAACATTGAATTTCAGCATTCACAGCATCCAACAGAAAGGTATTATAAAGCTTATTTACATGTTATGGAAAATCATCTTATTTCATTTGTTTCTAGCCTATGATAGGTTATCTTCACATAACATCCATTAATTCTGTATTGGAAGATGAACAAGCATTCCTTATTCATCCTCTGCGGGCTCCAAAATTTACTTATGATTTTTTTAAACATCTCATGTAACACCTCAGGGTTGCTGCTTTTCTTGGCTGAAGAATCTTTTTTAATTAGCTGTTTCCTCCATTGAAACCATCTCATGTCTTTGATCAATTTGGTCAGTCTTTTCTGAAACTTTCAATTTTAGTAAATGCTTTTTTGAGGTTGAAAAATCAGACTTTGCAGAGAGACTATCACGTATTTTTATGATAATATGATGATATCTCTGCTTTGCTTTCAATTTCATTCTTAATAATAGCTAACATTTTGTTTTACTGACTGCTACTGCTAATAAAAAAAGGAGCAGGAACTCTAGTAAATTGGAAAATAAAACTAGTCAACTATAAGAAGCAGTTCTTCAAGAATTACACCCCAGTTTCTTTTACAATGCATTTTTTACTTTAAGTTCACAGCTAAGATTATTGCATGTCAGGTATCAACTAGGCAGAAAAAATTCATATTTTATTATGTTATACAACAGGATAAAATGAGAACCTTATGATAAGATGAATGATGGACACTTTCTTGAGATCTTAATTTAATCTAATTTAATTTCTAATATCTAATTTAATATCAATCTGCCTTGATTGTACATTGTACATTTTGCCTCAAACAATTCCCTTCTAATTGGAAATTAGATCACATTTCTGTTTATTCCACTCCCTCCCTGCTTCCAGTAATAACACAAAATGAGCCAGTGTTCCATTTAGCTTCTCTGGGAAACCAGAAGTGACATTACTAAAGCCACTGATACCAGTTCGGCTAGAATTTCATGCTACTTTCATTGTCCTTTGCTGGTCCTTCTTCAGACTATTTATCTGAGTTTAAAAGTGGTTGACTTTCATTCAGATGAAAGAATGACACACACACTGAGGTGACACTTTAAAAGACAAATGTCAGCTTTTCACTGACCTAACTTCTCTCTTCAATGCACAATGCAGGTCAGAGACAAAAAAAAAGAGAGTGGCAAGAGTCATTGTGACTCTCTCCAGGTGTTCTTAGCAGAGGAGCTACAATGAAGATCATAAATGTTGGAATAAGTCCCAGATGTGGGTTTGTAGTGCACAAGGTATGGTCTGTTGGTGGGAAAATGATCTGTTTGTTTCAGGAAAGGTTCTTAAATGAGTAAGCAAAGAGCTAGCTAGAATACAGCTACAGTTCTATACAAATACAAGTTACAGGGTGTCTTGGCTACTATGATATTCCAAACAAAGAAGAAACATCGTGACTGAATTATGAAAAAGCAAAGATCAATCAATCCCTTCAGAATACAATGCCAGTATTACCATAATTGTTAAACATCTCAAAGGCTACTTTTCAGAAACACAGTGTTTAGGAACAATGGTGATTGCAGCTGTTGAATATTTCTATGGCATAAGAAAAAGGATCACAGGATCCTCTTATCGGCATCTACTCTTCCCTGCCTACACCAGCACACACTGCAGGCCTGAAAGGATGACAAAGCAGCACTAAACGCCAGCTGCCAAATTAGCTCCCAGGGAAAGTTTGTTAGGGTGTGCAGAATCCAGCACTTCTGAGCCTGCTATACTTTATGCAGTGGACTGGAAGAAAAGAGGCACAAAAGGCAGCTTTAGAGAATTTCCGATTTCCACCTTCCACACACTGCTCTACACGGTTCAGATACAGCCAGGAGCTGGGACAAAATGTTTGGTGGGGCTAGATCATACACCATCAGACAGCTGGAATCATTTTATGTTGCTATTTTGAGACAGAAGTCGTGTCTGGTTTTTTTTTTTTCATATTTAATCTGTTAGCTAAGACTTAGCTTTCCCTTTTCCCAAAGTTCATTTAGAATGCAGTTTATTCCATACTTAATTTTTCCTTGTATTTCATCTAGTTGTATTTTTAATAGGTGAATTCTGCTTTGTTATATGTTCTCTATGCATTTATATCATGATTGCCAACTGATTTGGCCCTAAGTTTCTTAAAGAACATGTAAGAAGGCAATGCAAATGTGTGAATTTTAATCAAAGTGGGGGAAGAAGCTTTGTACCTGTTCTACGTGAAAGCCTGGGAATTTTAGAACTGAACCCCCCCCCCCACTATGGTTTCTAGTATCATTAAATGTTCAACTGCATTCTATGAATATTATTTGTTGAGCAGGAGAATGCACAGTAGCAACATTTTTCAAGATGGCAAGAAAAAGAAATAAGGTACCTTAAGGACAACTTCCTCGAGGGCTAGGTAACATAATTACATTCTGATTCCTACTTCTATATAAGAAACATAGTTGAACAAACTCCTAATGATTAGCCCATTAGTTCTTTCTGTTTGGCAAAACTTTTTCAGTTCAGCTTCTCAGGTCAGAGGAGGCTGTATTCAAAGTACACTTCACAAAATATTTTTCTAAATGCCCCTTCTGGAGCATGAAAAGTAGATGCTCACTTGCTCATCCTTTTCAATATTTTTTCTTAAGCATTGAACATATTGATTTTTAGAACTGTTAAGTCAAGAGCAACGTCTGGTTCTCAGCAACTCTGAAAACCCAGCCATGGGCATCTCACTTTTCCTAACTTTTTCAGAAAAAAGGCTTAACTAAAAGTGAAGAAACCATAATTCTTAACCTTGAAGCTATCTTCTCATACTTCTCTCTGCAGGGCTTTCATTCTCTCCCTCTAGGCACTCTCTTCATCTCTCCAATATCATCACTTCTCTTCACACATATGTTCTTTCCCTCCAATTCTTAAAGTTAGTCTCCATCATTCCCTCTTCGCTCATTTTCTATCTGATGGTTTCCAAAAAGCTGTCTGTTCTCCAAATCACCCCTATGGCTACAGCTAGCGCCTTTCCTTCCTACTCGTAATCAGTCCTCTCTCTTCTCAGTCCACAAGGGACTCAGTCCCCTGCCCTCCCTGTCCTGGGTAAAGATACTTGGTAAATTGGACAGCTGAGTAACCAATTTTCAGTACCACCCCTTTCAACCTAGTAGTGTCATTCAATAAAATATCTATGCTTGTAAAAAGTACAGTAAAGATTTTATGACAAATGTACTATGAATTGAGAGCTTGCCACTGCAAGCATATTTATATAAAATCATGTGCTGTACAGCTGTTGTTTGCTGGCAACACACTTAGAACGGCTGGAGTATCCCATGATTAAACTGAATTATATTGTCGTCCTAGCTTATGGAAGGCTTTTTCTTTCTTTTTAAAATACCTGCCATCCTTCTTCAGAGTTGCCACGTGTACTTACAAGAATTTATTTGGTATAAAGAGTTTTTTCCACTAAAAAACATCCACTCCTATATTAATTGTCAGGGAGCATTACTGGATTTTATTAGAAAATGCAAAATAAATGGCCTTCCTGCTATAAGCAGAGAAATATATGTGCACTGAGAAACTCTGATTCTGAATTCTCAGGGACTGGAATAGACTGGTAAGACTACCTGCTGTATCATGCTAATAGGTTCTCCACAGGCTCGACCACCCTGTGTGGTAGGAGTGTGGTACAGCCCAGAGCTCTACACTCTTTTCCATCAAAACAGTTTTTAAAAAGGCAAGGGCCAAGATTTGCAAAGGTAACAAGCAGCTTAAAGGCAGCAGCCAAACTAGGCACTGTAAGAAACCAAGTCCACTTCAAGAATCTCCCAAAGGTGGGTAAAGCTGAAGCCCCTCTTTTCTCTCAAGCCACTTTGACTAGAACTAAATTTAGGATAAATGACAAGCTGTATTTCTGTGCTTTGGCTGAATTTATAAATCCATGTAACTGTTGAAAGTTCAATGGTTATACAATCCTCTAAATTTGAAGAGTATCTTACAGATTATTAACAAGCTGCAGCCTTGTAAACTACACAGCTGTGGCAGTCAATGACTGCCAACAATTTATTTTTTTTAAAAGATTTTTACATAAAAACCCCAAAGGTCTCATTCACTGTAATAGTGATTCATTTCTGCAACAGCACTCAGGGTGCTGTTACCTTTTGCAGAGATCTTTTTATTCCAGTGTTTGGCCCAGTGAATCCAGCATATCCTTATCTTAAATCTTAGAGTCTTACAAGAGTAAGAATAGGTACATGCAGTTGCCTTTGGCTACTTTGCATGAATGCCTTGGTACCACTTACAAGCTGATCAAACTGGAACAGCCTTTATCCCATGAGAGTTAAGATAAATTACATTAACTGTCATCCCAGTCATTTTTTTAATTAATACCATGATAATAAAGCAGTACATTTGAAGATAAAAAAGAGGGATATTGAACATGATGGTGAATGAAAATAAAATGTTAATAAAAATTAATCAGACTGCTATTTAAGTAAATTGGATAGAAACATTAAACGTATATATTAATTAAATTTAAGAGATATCCACTCATTCAATTCAGTGAGATTACACAATTTGACCATGCACAAATTTAGCTAAGAATTTAGCTAACAATTCAAGGAGAAGACAAGGAGAAAAATATATTCAATCTCAGAAAGCATGACTATGAGGTCAGCAGCAGGCTTTTTTTTTTTTTTTTTTTTTGATACAGCTGTCTTCTTTGGCTGGATGAGGGGAAAGGAAATAACTTCTCACCAGCCACAAACTGCAGTACAGTCTTCGGCTAAGACAGTCTACATACAAGGCCTGCCTTACAGAACACTGCTGCTCATATAGAAAACTGATGACATTTCTTCCTCAGCAGCGTAAAGTAGTATATAGAAAGAGAAGAGGTCTGTGCAATGAGTGAAGAGTTGAAGACTTGATATTAAGACATACAAGGACATGCTGGAAAAACATTAAATAGGCTCTCTCTCTCAGAGTCTTCTCTGATTTTTCACCCAATTTTAATCACACTTTGCTTCAGAATGTTTTCAGCCATACCAGTTAACTGATTGCATATACAGCCCCAACTCAGAAAAAGAATGAAGCAAAATATGTTTGCTTAAACCACTGCAGTTGCAAATGATTCTTTTAACATCTACAATGGCATACAAATACAAAATTTAAAATAGCAGCACAAGCACAGCAGATGCTTGAAGGGCTATGGTTAAAAAAGACCTCTAGAGTAGAACAAGTGGGTTTGGGAATTCTATTCAAGAATAAGTATCAATTCAGTAATCTGCTTCTGACAAAAAAAAAAAAAAAAAGCAAAAAAAAAAAGCATCTCTTTTCTTTTGCCCAAGCCCTGGAATTGTTCAAGATCGGGCTGGATGGGGCTTTGAGCAACCTGGTCTAATGGAAGGTGTCCCTGTCCATGGCAGGGGGGTTGGAATTTGATGATCTTTAATGTCCCTTCCAAGTCTAATCATTCTATGATTCTCTTTTACCAATAACTCCTAAAGAGGATATTGTGGCATTTAGAGAATTCCATTTTATAAGCAAATTAACTGTAATTGTTTAACATGCATAGTAGAGGCATATTTATTTGTTTAAGATAATCTGTGAATTTCCTAAAATTTCAGGAAAGTGCCTCTTCTAAGATGAAGAGTAACCTATTTGCAAAACCCTATTCCTTCTGAAGCTATTTAAAATTCAAAATAAAATAATCAGCCTTCAGATTTTATCTGGTGCCCTTTTCCACAAATATGCTTATCCCTTTATTCTCAGTGTCTAGCTTTCTGAGGCTTCAGTAAACCAATTCTAGCCTTTATAGATTTGGATGATTTTATTATCTCAGATAGTACAACAGGATCTCTGTCCATTGGCTGCTACTGACTTGCCAGATTTTAATTTAAGTAAACTATCTGCCCTCAAAATAAATTTCCTGATAGTTTTCCTCAGATCTTGTTCTCAAGACGTTTCATTGATGCTGTCTTACTGCTTTCTTGTTCGTTATGAGGGCACTCACACTCCTAGATACACTCCCTCTGAAGTTTTTCTGACATGACTACAACTTCCTCTTAGATGTCCAAGCTAGTTTATTTTCCATCTTCTGCTTCTTTCATGAGTATAAAGGTTGTTCCATCCAAGGGCCATAAATAAGACAAAGGATTATACAAATAACTTTTCAGCAAATGTCTATAGAAAACTTTTTAAAACCTGATTTTTGAAAGTTACTCTAGTCTTACAGCAGAATTCAAAACTTTAAAATACATTTCAGAAAGACAAAAAAAAAAAACTAGAATTTTTAGAATTTGATGGCATTTTCTTGCCTTTGAATTTGATCTGCTGGAATGGAAGGTAAGAAAAGCTGGCAGTTGTCTGCTTATTCCTCTCAGAGATAAAATTACAGGAGAAAGAAAAAAACCCAACCAAATTCCTTTTGCATCTAGTTTTGATGTATTTGGGGATTATGAGAGAGAGTAATTGGGACAAAGACTAGGGTCAAAAGAATCATGTAAAAGAGCTTTCCTGAGTTCAGTGAGATCATATTAGAGGTCAAGCTGATCATAGGTTTTAAATCCACATGATTTAGTCTATGACAAGGTAGACTGTCATAGTCTGAGTCCCGAGGAAGAACATCATACTGGAAAAAATGTGCTTTATATAGGAATGACAAAAGACTAATTCAATAGTAAAGCCAAAATTTGGCCAATTTAGTCTGAAGTCTGAAAAAGCAAATTTGGTCTTTCAAGTCTGAAAAAGAATTTTCCATATCACTACAGAAGTTACCTCCATTGTGGAAATTTTTATGATGAAGTGAACCATCAATGGTGAATCAAAATCACAGAAGTTTTCATACAAATTATTCTAAAGTGAAATCTCCAGATGTGACCACCAGAAAAAGTATACCTTTTCAGTAGGTAGTAAAACATGATAACTCATATTTCCAGACACATCCAAAACCACTTGTAGCCAATTCTGACTAAAGTGGTGGTTTTAGAGCTAAAACATATTACTATCTGAGAGACATACAAGCAAACATCCTTACTGGTAACATTCAATATGGCTCCCTTCAAACAGGTCAGCAGAAAATCACTATGAAATTTTCAGTGACTCCCATGAAAATCTACTGTGAAAGAGATTTCCAGATCTCTACTATTCATTTAACTTTCTCCAGATGCCAAGTAATACACTTATAGTCAGTTATCTGACCTAAATGTGCCACAAAACAATAATACCTGAAACTAATCTTATTTGAAATATAGCTGTACTTATAAACATAAAATCAGACTAATAAATTAACGCAAAATATATATTCTATTAAGTAACAATTTTAATTAATACATTCCACACATGTAAATTAGATATTTTACTGACAAACAGGCCATGATTTCAAGGTTATGATTCTGTCATGAAAAAATAACTTCCAGTACATATATTAACTCAGAGCTTGGACATTCTTTTCTTCTCATCTTTTTTTTTTTTAAGCAACTATCAACGAGGACAATATGCTATGGTGTACTTGGATGGTTTTGCACACAGTGTTCACCCAGCTTGTACAAAGATGAAACCAACACTCAACTATCTAAAAGTCACCAAAAATCCAGCAGATGACAACTGTGTCACCATTTGTTTTTATCCTACTTCAAAAATATTTCACAGAGAGAACATTTATTGTCCCCATATTTGGAAGATAAGAATCCTACTGTATTTTAACTGAGATTGACTCAAATGTGTTTTGGTTAATAGTTATAATAGTTAAACACTAAAATGTTCCTTAATGTATATTCCCTAAAATAGATAGAAATTCAATTAATATTTGTTGTAAGGTTAACACTTTTCACTACATAAGTTTTGAACAATGAGAGAAAACCAGGAAGTTGCAAGGAGTATCTAAAACTGAGAAATTATCTCGAGAATAAACCTAAGATAAATGCAAAGCTTTTGTCTTATTCTCCAGCTTTTACAGCAGACATTTCATAAATCATTCCAGAATACCATATGATGAAAGCAACAATGCCCCCCATCAGTAAAAAAAAACGAAAAACACTATTATACCCATCCAGGGTTTTTTCCTCTTTTCTGGAAGAACATTTATACAAGTGAGAGTTCTAATAATGGTTGGAAGAAACTACCTCATGGACAGGTGCTCGGCAAGCGACTGCTGGAGTGCTGCCAGTACACCTCACTCTTGGCTGAATCTTTCCACAGCAGAAAGCTTAGCCATAACGTTCAGATTTCACTCATCAGCCACTTCCTTTTTTTCACCCCTTACTCCTTCCCCTGCCAGTCTTTCCCTTTGAGTGCAATAGGGCTTTGTGCAGAACTTATTTAGAACACAGTATAATTCTTAACTGTATTAATTCAAACTTTGGATGAAACAGGATGAAACTTTGGATGAAAAAGGAATAGTGTCAGTCTTAAATCCCTAACTACTGGTAGCAGTAGGTATCAAAATCTTCCACTGTTGGAAACCCTGGCTGCCTAATAGAAAGTCTTTCTTTCAAGCCATGGGATTATTATTTTCTGATTCATTTGTGGTTTTCTTCTTTTCCATTCTACAAGCTCACTATTGCACTTCTTAGCTTCTCCTTCTAGTGTCTTTGAATGCAACTTCATGCTTAATCCTATCTTGGAAAGCCCAGGATTGGATGTTTGGGGATTTTGTTTGTTTGTTTGTTTTGAAATATAATGCTCTTAACACAGCATAATATTAATGATCAGTAAATAAATAGGAACTGTCATTGCCTAATGCCTTTAACTTCTTTGCAATGCCTTTTATCTATAGATATCTGAAAGGCTCAAAACACAACAGTAAGAGTTTCCCAAAACAGTGTGAAAAAGCTATTTCACTATTTATTCTGCCACAGCACATTTAATTTAACTTTGCCTTTTAAATCTTTTAGGCATTTGAGTAATTACGGCAGACCTGAGCCCTTACTTATTTCTCTTAAATTCCCTAAATTAGGAGCAGTAGACTCAGGTAATTTGAGGAAAGATTTACATCTTTTCAACATTCAACAAGTACAGTTTCACAGTAGTTCTTTTAGCTGAACTCTTCTCTGTAGGTAGTTAGTCAGAGCATTTTTCTCTGTAGCACGCAGCACTTTGCGTGAGTTTATAATTGACATGACAACCACTCTATAATTGGAAATAAACGAACAGCCTTACGGCTGAACAGCATGTTGGCAGGTAAACAGAACAGCAGTGAAAAGCAAGTTTACAGTGAAGAGTTTACATATTTTAAGTACTAAGAAGGAAAAAAAACAATGACTCACCTGTGGAGATGAGGGACTAAAAGCCACATTGATGACAGATTCTGTGTGACCTCCTAGTTTATGTGAAAAAGTGCTTGAATGTCTCTCATATATGTAAGCCTAAAAAATAATGATATTATATTTTCACTTTAAAGAAATACATCACATTCTAGAAGCACTAAGTTATAGTATAGGAGGACTAAAGATTCAGCCTACAGAGAAGTTAGAAAATTTCCATAATAGCTAAACAGATATATCAAATCATCAACATCTTACAGTTGATTTCTATCATTCAGAATAATTTAGCAAATGCTTAAGTTAATTCAAATAAAAAAAAAAATAATTTAGAAAAAACAATACAATCTTTTTGCCTTGAATAACTAAACATGAGATATATTTCAAATAGGTAGGTAAGAAATTGACTCTTGAAAAATATTTTTATTTCAGAATGTAACCCCTTTATTTGAAGTAGAAATATGTAGAATCTAAAACCTTGTTTGTTAAAATTGAAAACTTTTATGTTTTTGCTATATTAAATAATTTTCTTAAGTTTCCAAATAGGTCTTTGCAGTTTTTAATTGAACAGCATAGAACTCAATAACAAATCAATAATATTATAAGCGATGCAGGTATCATCAATAAGAAAAAGCAAACTGCCTGCCTTTGTTTCTCAAAGTAAAAAAGGAAAGGTGTTTTCCAAGGAGTAAACTAAATTTAGAAACAAAATAATTACATGCTTATTCATGCAGCCTCAAATACTGAAACAGTTCCAATGTAAAAATGCATTAAGAAACCAATCCAATATTCAGTGAAAGTCACAGACACACTGATACTATTAAAATGGTTGGATTGTGATATTAAATTATCATTATCTTACATAAACAAGTGTTTGAAAATAAATCCTTCAGATAAGAAACACTTGTGAGAGCCATGTGCTGGTAAACAGGACTGCTTTAGACTATGCCTTATCTAGTGAAAATAACAATTATTTGCAGGATACGTGAGACAGTGTGCATACAAGACGTAACAGAGTAGACACATAACATATGTTGAAAATATGCAGACTTAGTTGGTAAAATATAAAGAAAATATGTATCTCAAAAGAAACAATAAATTGCAAAGCATGCAAAAATAGTCAAAGATGATAATCCAAACTTTACAGTTCCAATAAAAAATTAAAATGTTCCATTGCCTTTACTAAATCTCTGCAATTCAAGCCTGCTCTCCTCCCACATGGAAGCAGGCACAAAGAGGAGGCAAAAATTAAGAACAATGAGAGTCAAAAGCACAAAATGCTCTGAATCACAGATCTAAAATGCGTTCTAGTAATTTCTGAGCCAAGAAGAAATATGGTTTTAACCAAGAGAACATACTGCAGAGAGAGATAGTGAGGCTGAAATTTTCCCATCATAATCTAGTGTTTTACAGAATTTTGCCAAACTTATCCAATAAAAATTAATTTTGCATTTTTGCATTCCAGGTTCTTAGTTTAATTTGGAGAAGAGCATTTATTTTTGGCTTAATCATCTCTATGTCCCAAGTCCTCCTGTAAAATAGGTGTGATAATATTTCACTGTGTTTTTTTGAAGACAAATCCAATATTTGTGAAACCCAGGTATTCCAGTAATTTATGCTCTTCAGCAGAGTTCCTAAATCAACTCTTTGGCTCATACATTTCTTTCAAAATTGCTATGAAGCAGTTGTGGAGTTTCAGTATAATCTAGGAAGTGCACATGCAGTAGTCTAAAAAGAGGTATTAGCTAATCACACTTATGAACCTAAAAAGCCTTCTACACCCTGAGCTATATGTTAGGCTGGGATGCACTGCTCTTCTTAATCATCACATTGTATAACAAGGTTCCTTGGGTCAGAGAAAAGTAATGACAAGCAAGTACAGAGAGAAGCCCACCTGTAGCTAACCACTGAAGCATTCATCAGCATGGGAAAGACCTTCACTCTGATCTTTACTACAGAGAGTACTTTCGTATTGAACAGCTGCTACAAACAGAACATGGCTAGGAATTCAACTTTCCCACTGTACTTCATCCCTATAGTTTTTATTTTAACAGAACTAATGCTAAGCTTCTTTCTGATACTGTATTTCTAGCCCAATAAATCTTACATATTTAGGTGTCATGGTTTAGGTTCAACAGAAAATGTGACTTCATCCCAGAACAGTTTATTATGTTGTGGTAGCTATCATCTTCTCTTCCAATAACTGTGCTTTTAAGGAAAGTAATAACAAATCATAGAATGGTTAGAGTTGGAAGGGACCTTAAAGATCATCAAGATCCAACCCTTCTGCAATGGGCAGGGACAACTCCCACTAAACCAGATTATTCAGAACTTCATCCAGCCTGGTCTTGAACACTTCCAGGATTGGGGCATCCACAACTTCTCTGGGCAAATCAGATCAGAGTAATTTTGACATGTAACACAATAAAATGTGACTAAAAGCAAAGCATCACCATAAAAAAATGTATAAAACCAGCTATAAAACTAGTGACAGACATTTAAGCAAGTTAGTGATAGTTAAATTCTGAGAATAAAATTTAACTTGGTGCAGATTGAATATGAACTTTTCAGTAAATTTATTTTTAACTTCCACAGAAAAAGAAACAAGCACACATGAAAAAACCACCACCACCAAAAAAATACCCCAAAAACAACCCAAAGGAAATTGTATTTTAACAGAAATAACAGAAATTACATTCAGGTATTCATAAGAAGTGGAATAACTCCAGTATAAACATTCCCCTACAGTAGTTTGCCATCATTCTAGTTTTACTGCATTTCTGATGTCATTCAAATTGTTTTTCTATTCTCTACTTACTAGATCTTTTCAGCATATTCTTCTCTACAGTAAGAACAGTAAGTGAATTATAAATTATACAATAACCCTAGCCACAGAAGATATAAAAAAAGTTTAAAATATGGATTCATTGACAAAGGAAGAACAGATTTTCAGCAAACTAAATGTAATAAAAAAAAGAAAGCAAAACAGTCTAGGAAGTACTCAGCAACACCAAAAATGCATGTGTGCATATAATCTGTTATAGACTTTAGCCAAAGTCAATCCCTTTTTTTTATATTAAGACCAAGTTCTTGTAATAAAAATACTGATTCAGTAGATATTCATATTTCCTTTCCATTTCTATCCAAGGGTCAGCCAAAAGTAAAAATCATTTACCTATACCAATGGCTTCCAAACAAGTTTCCTGCACCAATAACCACATACTTACTTGTGTTTCCTTTCACTTGAAGTATGAAGAAAATTTGGAGTAGTCAGTTTTCATTAGCCCACAGTATCAGAGCATATTTAGCACCTTACATGTACAGGCTTGTACTTCTTTAAATTTGTAGCAAGATATAGGGAAGAAGTTTAAGGTCCTTCCTTGAGGGGAAGAATTTGTATCCAAATGGGAAACTACTTAATTCTACTGCATTGGTAAAGAGAGTATGCTAAATAAATTGACTCTTTATCTGCAGAGTTTCACTATAAATTCTTTCCTATGTTTTCTTGTACTCTGTCTTCAAAGCAAACTTGTCCCCATCTGTTCCCATCGACCCCTAGTCCAATTCATGGCCATATGCATTAGAGTCAAACTATTTACACTCATACTCCCTCCTGGGAAGGAAAAGAGGGGGAAGAAAATTAGAAAGAGAAACACTGAAAGCATTACAGAAAAATTCTCCTTGCTATCAGCTCTTGCAGAGGAACCAGAAAAGCAACATCAGTTGCAAGAAAAACCCTTTTTAACTGTGTGGCTTTAAACTAGAACTCATATTTTGCAAACAGCTCACAGAAAAAAAAAAGACAAAAAAAGACACTGGTGTCAAAGGTACTTAATTTGACCTTATGTGAAGTTTTGCATGAATTGGCCAGTCATCCCTTTCCTGTGACTTTTTTTCTAATATTTCAAAACAGCTAGAGAAAATGGAAGCATTAAAACCTTATGATAAATAAATAAATAAACAAACAAACAATCTTACACTTCTACGAAAGACATCTGGATTTATAAGGTATTATTCTCCATTTGCCTCCATTACTGCTATCAAATCTAATGCAAACTCCCACACTACATGATAGTACTTAATGCCTGAGGTACTTAATGCCTTCTTTGCCTCAGTCTTTAATAGTAAGACCTGTTTTCCATCCAGGTATCCAGCCCCCTGAGCTGGAAGACAGGAACAGGGAGCAGAATAAACTTTCCATAATCCAAGGGGAAATGGTTAGAGACCTGCTACACCACTTCAGTGCACATGAATCTATGGGGCCAGATGGGATATGGTGGAAGGGCTCACCAAGCCACTTTCCATCATTTATCACTACTCTTGGCTAACTAGGGTGATCCCAGATGACTGGAAGATCTACAAGGAGGATCCAAGGAACTACAGCCCTCCCAGTCTGACTACGGTGCCTGGAAAGATTCTGGAGCAGATCTTCTTATGTGCCATCACATAGCACGCATAGGACAACCAGGTGATCAGGCCCAGACAGCATGGGTTTATGAAAAGCAAATCTTGCTTACTAACCTGAGCTCCTTCTATGACAAGGCAACCCAATTAGAGATGAGGAAAAGCCTATGGATTTATTGTTTACCTGGACTTTAGACAAGCCTGACACACTCTTTCCTGAAGCATTCTCCAGGAGAAACTGGCTGCTCATGGCTTGGATTGATATGCTCTTCACAGGATGTAAAGCTGGCTGAATGGCTGCACCCAGAGAGTGGTGGTGAATGGAGTTAAATCCAGTTGGAGAGCAGTCGCGAGTGGTGTTCGCCAGGACTCAGTATTGGGACCTATTCTCTTTAATATCTTCATAAATTATCTGGATAAGGGGATTGAGTGCAGCCTCAGTGAGTTTACAGACAACATTAAGCTGGGTGCAAGTGTTGATCTGCTTGAAGGAAGGAAGGCCCTACAGAGGGATCTGGACAGGCTGGATCAATGGGCCAAAGCCAATGGGATGAAGTTCAACAAGGCCAAAAGCTGTGTCCTGCACTTGGGTCACAACAACGCCATGCAGCACTACAGGTTTGGGGAAGAGTGGCTGGAGAGCTGCCCAACAGAGAAGGACCTGGGGGTGTTGGTTGACAGCCAGCTGAACATAAGGGAGCAATGTGCCAGGAGAGCAAGGCCAACAGCACCCTGGCCCATATCAGAAACGGTGTACTCAGCACTGCTGAGTCTGCACTTCGAGTACCATGTTCAGTTTTGGGCCCTTCACTACAAGACAGACATTGAGTTGCTGGAACATGTTCAGAGAAGGGCAACAAAGCTGGTGAAGGGTCTAGAGAACAAGTTTTATGAGGACCAGATGAGAGAACTGGGGTTGTTCAGCCTAGAGAAAAAGAGGCTAAGGGGAGAACTTATCACCTCTACAACTACCTGAAAGGAAGCTGTAAGTGAGGTAGGGATTGGTCTCTTGTCCCAAGTAACAAACAATAGGACAAGAGGAAATGGCCTGAAGTTGCACCAGGGGAGGTTTAGATTGGATATTAGGAAAAATGTCCTCACTGAAAGGGTTATCAAGCATTGGAAAAAGCTGTCCAGGGAAGTTGAGTCACCATCCCTGGACATATTATAAAAGACGTGTAGATGTGGTGCTAAGAGACATGGTTTAGTAGTAACTTGGCACTGCTAGGTTAACAGTTGGAATCAATGATCTTAAAGATCCCTTCCAACCATAATGATTCTATGATAAAATTGTTTGGCTTGCTCTTCACCGTCCCCTGTTTCCACTGGGGCACATCTCCCACTGAAGTATGAATTTTTCCTCAACCTCAAGCTGAAAAAGCACCTGAACTACTTATACGAAAATTAAAAATAACAGTCAGCCTGAAGCAGACACCCAGAATGGAAAGTTTCAGCCAAAAATATTCTCAATTATAAGCAAATGAAAACAGAATTATAGTGGAAAGTGACTACCTTGACTATAGGCATCAACGCCAAATCCACACATAATAAAACAGACTTCACAAGTATCCTAGGCACTGATTAATGCTCTTCAGTCCCAAGATATCTTATACACTTGCCACATAGTAACATCAAAAGTCTATTCAAGCCTGTCACCAAAATGTTGAATATAATATGCCCTCTCAGAGTCCCGTCCCCTTCTAATGCCAGTTATGCAGGCTGTTTTTCTCAAAGTCACAGGAAATTTCCCACTACAGTAAGATCCCAGTTTCCATTTGAGTTCTTTCAACATAGCTAATTATATTATATTATCAATATTATCAAGATAAGTCACCTTTCATGGGAATATATTTCAAATGCATCAGCATGCAGACAGTTACAGATAACACATTTTGAAATTTCCTCATTAAAGTTTGTATAAACAGATCTAAATCATATTTCAGAATTGCCTCTGTAAACTACCCTTCTTTGAAGCTTCCAATTTATATTTTTCCTGATTTTAGTTTCTATTTAATTAGCTAGTTTGAAAACCCAATACATATGATTGTTCTTATTTGTGCCTGTGGAATTAATGTTTCACCAAACACACTTTTTTATAACACACTTAGGTTTGGCAGGGTGCAGATTACTTGGAGATTTTGTTCTAAGAAAATTTACCTCACCTTTCATTACGTAGTATGATTGGATCACCCACTCTGGAAATGCCTCTTTTCTGATTGCTGCTAAGACTTTCTTCTCCATCAGCTGTACCAATAATTGCATTCCCTGTTTGTGTACTGGTGTTGACTGTTGAACAAAAATACTGAACAATTCAAGTGATGCAGAGGATCTTCATTTGGATTTTTAGGCATAACAGGGAATTTCCTTAGCTTTACAAAGGATTACCCCATTTTAATAGATTTGCAAGCAGAATGCAATCAACTAGTTAAGATTACAGGCATATGTATCAATGATACACAAAAATCAACTTCTGGAGTTATAGGCTAAAAGGTAAATATAGATATAGATACACTGCAGTCTCATAGAGTTCAGTTTGAAAGGCCACTAGAAAAAAATTCTCCTATAGTAGTTAAATAAACACACATCTATAGCCAGCAGAAAATCCTCTGTTACTCTCAGCCGCCAGTTTGGTTTTATGGTAGTCAGGTCTGAGGTGTAGAAGCATAGACAAAGTAATAGCCTGGACTGACCAAGAAGCAATCAATAGCAGCTAACATATTCATGCTCACATATTTCCACAGTTCATAAAGAAATATACCAAGGCTAAGATTTTCAATCATATTCAAAAATATACCCAAAGAGACAGAAAAGGTAACTGCACGCTGTAAAGTCATGTCTGTATTAACAAGAAAGCAATATTTATCTCCTCCCTCCTACGATAATAGGCCTAAAAGCCAACCACACTACCAAAGAATCCAAGAACCTGAGGTTCAAGGGTAATGCAAAGTTGTGTTCTTTGGAAAGGAATAGTTTTTTCTCCAGCAATAGCTGGCAGAGAGGTAGTCTCAGTCTTTATCATTCATTCTCTGCCATGGATTTCCTTCTGCCAAATAATGTCAGTCCTGGTTTTTCCACAGTAAACATTACTAATATTATTTTCTCCAGATGTTTTCTCTTAAAGCCTATCTTACTTCATAGAATCATAGCATGGTTTGGGTTGGAAAGGGCCTTAACGATCATCTTGTTCCATAGTTAAACAATATAGACATATAAAATAAAACTTGAACAACATGTAATTGGGATACCAATGACACTGAAAACCAAAACAGATAGTCCCTACCACTGCTTCATATAATACATTCTGTTCTACAAGCCCTCTGGTACAATGTGTAGACCGAGACAATTACCATTATCAGACATTTCTAAAAATAATTGTCTAGCAAAAAAAAATCCTCCCATTTTTCCAAACCCAGTATTAAAGTCAACACTACAGCTCACTCTATTTTATCAAAAATACCTATTTTAAACATCAGTGATACCTCCAGGATACACTCCCAAGAAATAACTAACTCAACATTCTGAACTTTTAGCACATCTTATCTCCTCCATACACCTACATCCATACCAGAATATCTATCTTTCTCAACCACCTGCCACTTCCCTCATCTGTAGTTTTTATTTTCCATTCACTCAACTAAAAAGCTCCAGTGAAATTGTGGTCTCAAAGGGAGAATAGATAATCACATGATTTTGTCATTCACATTTTGGGGTTCTTGGGTGGTTTTCTCTTTGCTATCACAGACCATTTTATGCAATTTTACACCTAATCTGATGCAATTTTTAAGCTTACCACACCAGACACACAAAGGTGGAAGTAGTTCATATAAATAAGATCAAAGTAACTGACTGTAGTGGTAATAAATTGAGATAGGTCTCATCTGAAACCTTCTTTTGAAGAGAAAAGACAGAAGAAAGATACTATTGCTAATCTCCATTTTATAAATCAGGATTGAGCCCTAAAAAGACTAATATGACTAATAAAGTATTTATAGTAATCAAGAAATAGATCATAAGATGTACAGAACATAACCGTGCTGACAGCACAAACTCCCAGTATATCTTGGTGCTTTACTTCAGGCTATCTTATTCCTGATTCTATCAACTGAACACTATTGCCATAGAGAAAGCATTCGATTTGCTCAAGAAGTTGATCTTCCACCTCAGCCTCTCATAAAATGAATTGATCTGTATGATCCAAGGAGCCTCTGTGATATTAATCAAAGCACAGTCAACGGGAAGGACCTGGAGAAGTGCTTCAAGAAGAGGTGTGCTCACTCCTTACCCAAAATAAAAAGCAGATGCTCACTCTGTATCAGTGCACTGCAAAACTCTGCACAAGAGAAAACAGGGGCAAGAACTTTAACAATTTAAACTACTTCAAATTATAGAGTTCCTTTCACTATGGCTTCTCACAGCCAAAATATATGTGGCCAAGAAAAGTAGATGATGAGTTTAACAGATAGTAGCATTGTATTTTGAATGCACTTACGAGCGATAAAATAATAAATAATGTTTTTAAAGCTACACATCTCGATGTGAAGACAAAAATAAAACTAAGACTACTGTTATGCAATACGTATTTTTCTTGTTCTTATCAAATAAGTTACTTATCTAATTAACAGGGAAAGTTATAAAGATATGTGTTTTGAGACAGTGGAGTTTACAACTAAATAAATATATGGTAGCAAAATTTTACAATATATTGCTCAGTAGGACTAACATTCTGTTTGGAATATCAACCACTGTAACAATTTAAAACTAAGGTGTTCATTGTAAACAAGTTCTACAGTTTGTATTATGCCAAATATACAATCTTGTGTCTGAAAACAACTGAGTCTTCAAGCACTATCAGGACCACGTTTACTTCCAGCCTTCTTTCACAGGTTTGCAGAATTTTTTGCTTGTGCCCCCTTGTGCCTCCTGTTTCCAGCTTCACTTGGCTAATGGGAATTTATTCAAACACCAATTTTGCACAAAAGAGATTAACAAGTGGTTAGTTATGTATAAGCATCAAATTGCTTTATCACTGCCTTCTGTTACTCCTTTCAGTGATGATGCTCTCTGGAGAAGAAGAAACAATCTTCCTATTCTATCTGGTTTTGGTGCCTCCACAGTTGAAAGGCATAAATTTAATCCTGGATTTAGAATGTGTTTCAAAGACAATGTTGTAGGCAAAATCCTATACTTTGATGAAAAGCATAAATAAAATGGAAGACAGCTGCATACATTACCCATGGATTTTCAGTACTGATGTTGCAACCTGTCATGCTGAAAAATATGTTTGGGTCAGTCAGGGGGAACTGTGAGCTCAGGCTTTGGCATTTGACACGGACACAGAGTTTTATGTTAGCAAATTCCATTTCAGCACCAGGGTCAAAATGTAGCCCTTAAAGTCTACAGTTCAAAGACAGCTAGCAAGAATGAATCTGAAAACAATTAAAGAACCAAATCCTTCTTTCTGCCTTCCCTGCTTCATTTCTGGAAACTTGGAATTTATTCAGAGTGCCCTAAGGTCTTCAAATACAGAAATGAAGAACCTAATTAGACATGAAGTAGAACAGCTAAATAGAACTACATGGAGCACAGGATAAGATTAGCTATTTCTATTTTTTAAAGTTGTGTTTTACACACTCTCTAGATATTTTTGTCAGCTTAGACTAAGATTTCTTTGGTAAACAAATGTTTAGGTAAATATTTTTGTACAGAGATGAGGAAAATGGAAATCTACACCAAATTATTTGTCTAATATCCTTAATCCTATTGTCTTATAGTCAGAAACCTCAAACTGTCTGCTTGCAAAATGGTTAGAAATATTGTGTGTATCCAGTTAACAAAAAGTCAACCCGTGTCTCTTTTAACCTTGGGCTATTAAGGTGAAGAGAAGATCCAATATTAGAAATTATAACTTTGTATGTTTTCTAATCATGATGAATTATGATAACGACAATAACAGTTCAAAAGCAGGATACTGTGGGTACCTGCTTTGATCACACTATCAGGTCCTACACAGGTCTTGATAAAGGTTCCCTTAAAGAAGTTGGAGTAATCAGGTAAGGAAACACTTTCAACCCATGATTTACAATATGTAAGAAACCTCATACTAACACACACAAAAGCAGTTTAAATAAAAACCAATGGCTATTTCAGCCACACAGAAGCTATTGCAAGCTCTTCTCAGACAAAGCATATGAACTATTTTATAAGTAGATAAAAAGACAGAATTTGCACCACTTTATTTACAATAACATATTTTGGGTTTCTGGTTCTATGCCATGTGGGATTATGGTTTTGATTTCGCTTTTAGTCAATGCAGCCAACATCTTCCTCTCTCAAACACTCCAGATATTGTGAAATATAAAAGGCAGTTTAAGGTTAATGTTTCTCAAGTATATTCCAATTCTGCCTCTTTCTGCTTTAAAATCAATCATATCTGTTAACCACAAGGTGCAAGCATTACACTTGATAAATTAAACTCAAAGTTGATTGAAGATACAGTTGAAAGTCAGTGAAAAGTTATATAACTTATTTCCAGAATGTGCTATTTCAAGATAACATTCTGTATTTACACTGCTGAATTTTAATGCAACTTTTTGAGTTCCAGTGGACATCCACTCATAGAATACAATCTGCAAAAATGTGTGGCTTCTTGATGCTCTCAGAACTGTTCCAGTTGCACATCAGTCCATCTGTCAGGATGCTATTAGTTTAACAACATGAATGGAATTTTCAGTGCCACGTTCAATTTTCTTTGTCAAAAGGAAACACAAAAGTATATACAGTCTCAACATTTCAAAAAGAAACCCCAAACTGTATTTTGTCCTAACACAACAGCTGTAGCAAGAGTCCGAAACTTGACTCACTTGTCCTGAGGGGACACGAAGAACAATGAAAGTTCTTTAGAGACAGATGATGCAAATTATGCAAAATTCCAACCCAGAAGCCACAATAAAACATATTGACTGGCACTGTGCTCACCAGGCACCACATGTCAACTGCAGCAGGATGTATTCCAACTATTCAGCTTCCTATGATGTGCCAAGAATTTGGAGTAGAGGCAAAGTCATGCTCTATTCCTTTCTTTATTTGTATCAGCAGTAATTCTAACCAATAGTCTTAGTGCAAAAGAGACCACAAAAGGTCTTGTGACTGCACCTCTTTTTATACTATCTAAAATCACCTTAATTATCAATCTCAACTAAATGTATTTATATCATATACATTATGAGGTGAGCTCAGTATTAGATGCATTTTGTTTCACATACAAGGCAAAAAGCCTTTCTTTTGTATTGAAAACTACATTTTGAAATGTAAATTACCAGAAACTGAAAATTATATTTTATCATGGAAATGTCAAGAACACGTTAGCTATTGCCAAACCTCCAGCAATCCGCCAATAAAATCTCTTAACCTTCACACATGATTGGAGCCAGTATTTCAAAACTAGCCACAGAAGTAAATTCCTCTTGTTCTGAATTTGAAGTTGACCAGAAACCCTGTGTCATATTCCTGATGAGTCACCTAGAAAGACCTAGAAAAAAGTTCAACAACTTTCCTACCCAGCTGTTTGGAAAGGATGTGTTTACAGTGCACCCAACCCCAGCCCAGCTTCAAAGGGCTATTCTGCAAGCTAGCAATTATCTATCTCTTAGCCAACACCAAGGAAAACATTGTGCCAACACTGCAGGATTTCTGAATTAAAATAACGTGCAAAAAGGTAGTAATACACTTCCACTCAGGATTCTTTGCTAAATGTAATAATTTAAATATATTTGATATTGAATGAGAAGAAAGCATGTCTGGGGAGGAAACACACAATCAAAGTTACATAATAAATTATGAAAAATTTTAATTACTGTTGAATGACTTTTCATTTTGCATTCAGCTGACTGGTTCCTAAGAAACCAGTAATGAAAGATTCGTGACCCTATATTGAGGAGCTTAAGTAAGTTAATGTGTTGTTGCTACATAATTCCTAGTGCTCAGATACATATACTCTGCATAAAGTTGTGCTACAGCAGATACTATACTGTGATTCTGTGATTCTCATCTTTAATGGCACATGATAATTCAGAGTGAAGCACTCTGAAAACTTTTAGAAACAAGCCTTTCAGAATGACTTTGAGCACTAAGATTCAGTTGTTCAAGGATTTTCACGCAAAATAAAGAACATACAAATCAGGAGTCATATGTAATTGCTACATATTAATAAACTACATGAAAGTATGATAGACTTCAGTTTTGCACATTAAGCTGAATCCTAGAAATGCATAGAAAGAGTACTTTGTATGTAATGAATAGCTCCTATAATTTATGAGGAAAAAAGAAAAAGCATTACTTACACATTTGTCATCTGATCCACTGGCTATAAACCGTCCACAAGGAGATACTGCAATTCCACATGGATAGCAGTGGCTACTGTGCCCTTCAAAACGACGTTCACACCTTCAGAAAAATTTCACTCATATTAAAACCAGCTAAAAACTATCTCTTTTACTGCCATTTTCACAAAATCCTGCTGAAGTCTCATTTGTATTTCTTAGTCTACAAACTTACTAAGGAAATACACAAATTAAATTTTAAATTACTCTACAGTAGGATTGACAAAATTGAGAGACATTAAAGAATATTAACAACAGAAAATAAAATTAACATGCGAAACTACCCCAGGACAATGCCCAAAGCCATGCTGTGGCCTTGTATATTTTACAAAGATAGAAACCTTAACAGTGTTTAGAAATGAGGAGCTGTGATGCCTACCATTAAGCTACCCCTAGTCAGGAATCTCAGACGAGTAAAAAAACTACCTTACATTAAGGGGAGGGCATTGTGAAAGCCAGTCTGTTCTGTGAAGCTTTAGAAAACTCCCTCGAGCAATTTATATCCAGTATGGGGAATCATAGCATAAATAATTATTTATTGCTTTTCTTATACCTAAATCTGGATATTTAATCCGTGTTACTCTATTTACATTCCTACTCCATGCAGTAATTTATTGTATCTTTTAAATTCAAGAAAGGCAATATCCAAATTACATTCCATACTGATAAATCTAGCTTTATAGATAACTTCTTACCTATTTGTGTTAATAGAGTCTAAAGGAAGGAATGCATTTAAATTTAACACAGGGAATTAATTTCCCACTTCTCATGTTAATACTGCAAGGTGCATTGTGGAGTAAATTTTTGATAGCTGAGCACACTTGTCCCACTTAAAAATTATAATTTTTAAATGAGATAAAAATTCATGTCCATCTAAAAAAACCCATGGTTGTAAAGAACTGTGATAGCTTTGTAGTCACTGCAAAACAAAGGAAAAAAGTAGTATTTAGAGTTGCTTACATGTTAAAAGATATTTTAATACAAGTTTCAACCCCATTCAGAATTATCATTTACATATGCAAGCCTCATTTCAAACCTCTATTTTTATACTTGCAAGGTATAATTTCAAAAAAGACTTATAATAATATCTATTCTTCTTTTTCACTTATTATGAATGCTATAAACTTGCCCTCCTCCTTACAAAACAAATTCATATACTTCGCCATATTACAGCTGTCACATATTCATAAATTTGAAAGAGTAACTTGTTATTGCTCTGTTGCTCTGTTTTAGACACATACGTATGTGTAAGAACACACTGGATGTCCAGTTGATTTTGTTCACCTAGGTGAAACTGGCATACTTAAAAACATTACTTTGTGACAAATCCAATGTCTATTACTTAGTACAGCATAAAAAAAATACACTTTTGAATGGATGAAAATACTTAATTTTACAGAGCCTAACACTGAATTTTGAAAGAAAGTATGTATTTGACTGAATTTCCGTATAACAAATCTACTGATATCAATGGACGTTTTGTGTATGCAGTAACCAGACCTTTCACCACAGGGCAGTTCTACCCTAAAACTGTTGTAAAAAATCAATCTAAGAGAACACCACAATTCAAAAAGAAGTAACTTACAAAATGATGGTCATTTACTGTGCCTAAGATACAGAAACACTCTTCAACTTCAGTTTGCATATAGCTCTGTATGAAAATTCAGAGACCAGTGGCCACATTTGGGCCACTGAATAACCTGTCTCTATTCAAGCTTTCTATTGACAGTGAAATAGAACACTAGCTACTTCAGTCTCCTCTGAAATGCATCATTCTAACATAAATGGCTGTAAAGTTTAGGCAATGGAGGACCAGTCACAGAACATATATCTGATTTATACTTTCAAAGAACCTTACTTTTTGGAAGGTAACTTAACAGAAAACATAAAGGGTAGTGCATGCTTCCCATACCATAGCTTTCACAGAATGGCATGACTGAGGCTGGAAGGCACCGCTAGAGGTCATCTTGTCTAACTTCCCCATTCAAGTTGGTTGCTGAGTTTTGTGTCCAGATGGGTTTTGAGTATCTCCAAGGTCTGAAACTCTACCACCTCACTGGGCAACCTGTGATCAGTTACTGGAAATGGTTTCCAGTTGTTCCATCACCTTCCCAGGGTCAAGGTGGGGCTGACCAGTTTGTAGTTCCCTGTGATATCCTTCTTGCCCTTTTTGAATACAGGAGTGACATTTACTTTCCTTCAGTCCTCAGACACCTCTTCTGATCACCATGATCTTTCAAAGACAATTGCAAGTGGCCTCACAATGACATCTGCCATCAATGAGCTAAAGGCAGGCTTTAAAGAGCTAGGCTTTTTTTCAGTGGTGTCCAGTGACAGAACAGGAGGCGATGGGCAAAAACTGAAACACAGGAAGGAGGCTCTGTCTGAACATCAAGAAACACTTTCTTTCTTTGATAGCGATTGAGCACTGGCACAGGCTGCCCAGAGGTTGTAGAATCTCCCTCCTTAGAGATATTCAAAATCCTCCTGGACATGGGACTGAACAATCAGCTGTAGGTGACCCTGCTTGAGCAGGGGAGTTGGACAAGACACCTCTAAAGATGCCTTCCAACTGCAATCATTATGTGATTCTGTGATCAAGCAGCAAAGGCATTATCATAACTTTGGGCAAGACTTTCCTTCAAATAACTTAGACAGAAATAAAACTGAAGCATGATGTGCTTTATCTGTCTGCTGTTCCCTTTTACAGTCAGACGTTGCATGGCAAGATTTCACCCTCAGCAAGGGTCCTACCAAGCATTTTCTTCTTTTTTTTGTAGAGTAGATTTGTCCTACAACTCAGCATCAATCATGTTTTTCTTGTCTCTGACAGAGTGCCAGTTGTATCATTTGTGAATTTCAGAGTCCCCAGAACAATACAGTCCTTCTCAGTGCCTTTTCTTATTGTCACATATGGACAATGTTTGCAAAAATGCTTTTAAAAAAAAGTTTCCTTTTAATCTTATATTTGCAAGATACAATGACATCTCATGAGTTTCCTCATGAGAAAAATAAAATTCATATATCATCTTCTGTCCCTCCTGAATATGCCTTCAGGGTCATTATTCTTCCTTAACTAGAGCACTGGCCATCAGAACTAGTTCTTGATGTTTTCAGACCTTGTTCTCAGGGCCTGTAAAAGCTAACTTTCTTAATGAGGTATTTCTTCTTCACATAAGAGTCTCCTAATAAATCACCACAAACAACTTGCTTTCAAAAGTATTTAACCCCTCTGGATCTGTGACTAGTAACTCAATTATTCCACCTATAAATGGGTGCATAAGAACTAACAGGATTCCAAGGCTTTCACTGATCTTTTCTCTGTTATACCACAGCAATCTATCTGAGCACTGTCTGAGTCACAGAACAGTGTCACTTTCCTTTGTGCTAACATGGCCACAGTAATAGGTAATATTCTGGATTCTATTTACTTACTTGTTTTCCTGTTCAACTATTCCATTTTAATCAGGATGTTCGTTTTATTACAAGTATAGCTACTTCCCCACCCCATCAAAATCCTGCTCTAAAAAGACATTTTAAAAAACTGATTCCAGACAAACTTTCCACAGAATCCAGTAAAAGCTTTGTTCCAGATAGCTCCAGGTATCACAACAATGGAAAAAATTGGATACAAAATCCTAGAATAGATAGATACTATGTGCATAATTTATTTTATTCTAGGAGTACTCTTATTTCAGGCTTTTTTTCCCTGCCTTTTTTTTTTAAGTAGCAACAGGTGGTGATCAAACTTATCTTGGATATTGCAAGCTTTATGTGGCCAGCTGGCATGCTGACCACCCTCTTTTCTGGTCAGAGCTTTTCGTGGGTTACCATGACAAACATCTGGTAATTGCATGGGACAGCAAACAGCCAAGTTTTCCCTATGTTCTCCATTGTACAGCTTTTACTCTACATTCCAAAATACATATATTTTATGTCACAAACTTGCAGAATATTAGAACAAAATCTAACACGTTTTCTGTCTTTGCAAGAGAAATATACCAGAATGGTGCATATTTTTACAAATCAGGGAATACTCTTATAAATAAGTATTTTATTTTGTTAAAAAAAAAAAAAAATCTTGACTTCAAATTAAAGTTTTCTTTTTTAAACCGCTTTTGCTTGTATTCTGTTACTTTGTCCCAGGGCTTTTTTATTTGTTCAGAGGCCCTTCAGCACCAGCAGATCCACTAAAGCTCTAAAAAACTTACCTTGATAGTTGTAGCTACCTTATATATTCTGTACACATGGGTTTCATTTTAAGCACACACCAAACCCTTCACATAGGAGCTCAGCATGTTTTCACCAACAGCATCCAGCCGGGACCATGTTTCCCATCCTGTATACTTTCATGCATCCCTAGTCCCAAACTTGGAGGAACTCCAACCACTGTTTTATCCCTTTTTGTCTCAGAATCCAGGTAACAAGACTCAAAACTCCAGGGGAAAAAAAAAAGATGGCAAGTCATGGGATCGTCACATTCAGAAGAATCACAGAATCATAGGGGTTGGAAGGGACCAATAAGTAATCAAATTGCGAGTATGTATATACATGTATATATTTGTGTCTTGCTCAGGATGATGTCAAGCAGTTAGTTCACAGTGGAGATGCAAACTGAAAAGTATCTGAAAATTGAAGGGCCACTTATTCAAACCGCATATCTGACACTAAGGCTTTCAAAGTGTAATTGTTAGAAAATGTATGAGATGAGTTCCATGTGGCTGCAAGAATTCTACTAAAATAAGTTGCCAGGGAAGCTTATGATCTAGTTGCACAGGATCATAATACTAGTTGGAGATTTTACCTTAATGTTCAAATATCTTTATACGATTGGCAAATTATCTCAAAGATTAAAAGAGGGTGAAACTGATTTTCCCTGGGATGGTGCATCAAAGCATAATCTCACATCTGAGTATTTTGCAGAAGAAATTCAGTATGTTCAAGTAGTCCAATATTCTTCAAATATCTTCACTGTAGTCCAATAAGCACACAGTGCTTTTTTTTACAGAAAGAGATGAGGAAAGGCTATTCCAGCAGCAAACAGCATTAGAACATTGGAACTTCTATTCCTCAACTGTTCAGAGTATGAGTCAGAGTCAGGCTGGTTCTTCCACTAAAGAGGTTAGCGTGTGGTGTCCCAACATTTTGCACCTGCCAATCTCATTACCTGCAACAGTAATCTAGCAGTTTCACATATACCTCCCCATACCTACCATAGTAGCAGCTCAGACCTCTAAATTGGGCAGTAACAACTTTTCCCTGCTCTCTTCAGCTGTCAGTAGACAACGAGCACATCTGACAGCATAGCACAACTGTCCCATTACTTCCTTTTAAATGAATTCCCAATTTCAACTGTTATTGTCCATCCTGCTCTCTTACTCAACATTACATCAGTTCTCCCAGAAAGTTTCTCATCTCTATATTTCTGTCATAAGAAGAGCAAATACTAATTTCATAGAATCACAATCACATGGTTGAGGTCAGAAGGCAGTCCTGGAGGTCATCTTATCAAACCTCCCAGCTCACACAGAACCAGTGTGACTTCACCAGTGCTAAACAGAAGGGAAGCATCACCTCCTTCCACTTGCTGGCAATACTCCTCCTGATGCAGCCCGGGAAGTCATTAATATTCTTTTACACAAGGACACATTTCTGGCTCAAGTTCAAGTTGGTGTCCACTGGGACCTCCAGACCTTTTCTGCAAAGCTGCTTTCCAGCTAGTCATTCTCCTCAGCAGTTCCTGGGGGGTGCACCTGGTGCCAACAGGACTTTGCACTTCCCCTTGTTGAATTTCATTAGGGTCCTGTCAGCCCATTCCTCCAGACTGCTGTCTTCCCGGATGGCAGCACAACCCTCCAGTGTACCAGACACTCTTCCCAGTTTTGTCTCACCAGTGAACGTGCTACACTGTGCTCCCTGCAGATAGTTAATGAAGATGTTGACCAGAATTAGAAGCAGTACTGACCCCCAGGGGGTCATTGCTAATTATTGGCCTCAAACTAGACTTCATGCTACCAATCACCACTCTGAGGTTTCCATTCAGACAGTTTTCAATCTATGTTACTGTCTGCTCATCCAGCCAATACTTCATCTCTATCAGGATGTTTTCAGAGACAGGATCAAAAGCCTTACTGAAATCACAGTAGAAATATCCACTGCTCTCCTTGCATCTACCAAACCAGTAACTTCATCATAGATTTTTATTGAATCGGTTAAGTATGACTTCTGCTTGGTGAATCCATATTAACTACTCCTGTTTAATTCCTTATATTTATGTGCCTGGAAATAGTTTCCAGAACTAACTGCTCCATCACCTTTTCAGGAATTGAGGTGAGGCTGAAAAGCCTGTAGTTCTCTGGTCCTCCTTCTTGCCCTTAAGGACCTTGGTCCTCCTAAATTTAGAAAGACTATGTCTTCTTAGACAGCTAGAGATAGAAACAATTACTGAATGGACATCGTATGACAATATACAAAAAAACTACGCTGCAGCTACAAAGACAACTTGCATTTCGTTGTCTCATATTCTCATATTCTGCCAAACTACTTTAGATTGAGAAGTGTGCTGTTGACACAGGTGTTCTTCCTTCAAAGGGAAGGCAATGACTGATAAGAGCAGATACAGAGTATTTTTTCATGTCAAAGAACAAGAAAACACCTTTAAAAGGCAGCTTAGGGAGCACTAGCAACCAGGAGTGCTACAAATAGAGCAGGCAAACAGCATGGTGCAGCTGCCAGGGCCTGGCATGGCAGTTTTGCCAAAGGGTCTCTTCAAAGAAAGGGCATCCTGCTGGCTGAGTATGACACTTGAGGTACACATAACCCAGAAGACGAGCACCATTCTGTGACCATCTGTGCAGGTCAAAGGCACTTATCCCAGCTGATCCCAGCCCATCCTTTTCTATGATTCCATGAAAAGATTTAAGCAGCTCTTCACTCCAACAAAAATATTTCTATGGGATAACCACTGTAGAATCAGTAAATCAATTCAATCATTCACCTAGCTTGAGACACATACACCAAAAACATAGCTCTGGCAAAGACTTAATGTCTTTTCTTGAGCTTGAATGGTGCAGCTGAAGAATTCAACAAAGAAAAGAGGACAACACTTTGAATTGATATTTTTTTCCTAACATGAATGAAAGAAACTTCCTTTTTTTCTGGATATTTTAATGCATAAAATTATCTAATCTATCTAATCTACAAATGGGAGGAAATAATAAATTAAAGGCATCCAGACTAGTAAAATAGAATTAAAAACTATCATGTGAAACTTAACATTAAAACAGCTGGTATTTAGCCCATTATGCCATTTTGTTATGGCTTTACTGTGCAAGGGAATAGAATTTTTCTTAATTCCTAAATTTCTACACTCTATATGCATTGGTTTTACAGTACTAGGATGCTGAAATATATCTGCCCTCTATGTTCATGAACATAGTCACTAGAACCAGGCAGGATTGGCAGATGAGAAGGCTTAGTGTTTTGGAATTTTCTGATATATTTAGCTAATATCTCATCAACTTCTGTCATTCTAATCCAGACTTTCCCGAAAGATTAAGCAGTGGAGACAATAGGTACAAGATGCCTATGAATTATTGCTAGATTCCCGATTTCAGAAAGAGTTGTGGTATCTCTAAATTGCATTCAACAAAGAGACTGTATATCAGGAGATATATAAAAAACTTCACAATTCTCTTACAGACAATTAAGAGTCTACAATGTTTCATCATTAAGAACACTTAAACGCCTCCAAAAAATGTAAGCGAGTATCAACCTATTGTACCTCCTGATCATTAAAGAAAAAAATTACTCCCAGTAATCCTGAAGCTGGTAACTGTGATGTTCTTCTCATTCAGGTTCCCCATCGCACCCAAGTCTAACTCCTGTGTTCACTGCTTCCACCTTGGATGCAAGAAAAAGGATTTTCACGTGTTCTCGAACTAGCCATTCTTTTGGACAAGATAAACTGAAATTGTTCTTCACAACATCTTGGAAGTTGATCAAAGGCCATTATCTTACTGTGATCCATGTATTCATAAAACTTCATAGTTTATTATCTAAAGCTGGAGAAAGAGCAACCAGAATTAGTTCTTTTTCCAGAAAGATCCATTCTTCTTGAATTTTTTATTCATAAGTCTGCTTTGTAGATTGTCTGGAGCTTTTCTTAGCTATAGTTATAATTAGAAGAAGGAGAAGTTCAAAAATATTCAGAATCTTCAGATTAAACTTTACAAATCCATGCATTTCAAAGCAAATGAAGCAAGAGTCTGAGTAAATCCAAAACTCACTAGCAGTGTCCAAGTCCAGCAGTGTCCAAGATTCCCTCATTTATTGGCAAGGTGACCTGGCTGTGTGAGGTTGGCGGACAACATCAGAAAGTTAAAATGCCTTTTCTTGTACCACCTTCAGAGAAGCCCATAAGACTTTCTGGCATTCTCTGAAGCAACCTTGTAATGACTCCAGATCATCAATAGTGAAAGAGACAGATTTACAGCTTTATCTAATAAGACTGATGAAAATGAAAGTGACAAAATACTCTCATCAACTTCAAGAACAAAAGTAAAGATAAGTTAAATGAATTTTCATTGGGAGAAAAAAAAAAAAAGTAGTTTGATAATACAGACTGGAAAAATTCTTGTGGAACTCAGATAAAAAAATATTAGTATAGTCAAAACCTATAAAGCTGCAGGCCAGGATAACATGTCTGAAAATTTACTCTAAGCAAAGATCAAAACCAAACCTGAGCATTCTACTATGATACACCAGTCAATTATAAGAAAAGGAATGCATGTCAAAAGAATGAAAAAAAAAAGGAACCATCATCAAAGAAACTGAACAAAACAAACAACTAAGAGTCACAGTGAAATTGTGCAGTTACTCTGAAAATTGTTTCCCATGCTTTCAACTGCAGCTTTCAAGAGCACCATGCTGGAGGTTTTTTTCCTATTTAATCAGAATTTCATACTTTACAATATTATTAAATAATGTAACAGTGGACAGAACTCATTAAGGGTAACAAGCAGATTAAACAAAACCAAAATATTTTTCACTGTAGATGTCTAGGGCAAATATTTAGAATAAAATCAACAAACAATAAAGTTGAGATGTTGCAGTTAGTGTTACTATCCACAACACTGCAAACAGTATAAATGAGAAGGTGGACTTACCTCTGCTATATTTCAAGAACACTGGACAAAGATTTCACTAAACAAACCCTATTCTGGCAAAACCAAAGCAGAAATAGAGGTTGTTCCAGGGAGACCATTCAAAACACAGTAATGGCTGATGCACCAACTTTACAAATCAACAACTTTAAGAGATTAAAGGTCCTGGCACACCATAAGATTGTTTAGAAACCAATCTCTCTTATAAGCACCCAACAGTGCAAGGGATGGACTGGATTTGATTGGACAAGACCTATGAAAAAAAACCAGCAAAAGTTTTCAGTCTGTGTAACTGTATAGTAGACCTAACACTTCAGTGGAGACTTGTTCCAACTTCAGATAGAGTTTTCCAAACTCAGCCATTTCAAATTTATTTATGTGAAAAACACCTGGTGAACACATTAGGAAAAAGTGAACAGATTTCTTCTTTATGAGAACTCTAGATTTTAAAGTACAGAAGACTAAATCTCTGGTTTGAGCAGTGAGAAAATTTAATTTATAAAAAAATGGATTATTTTTTCTCCCAAAAGCTACTAGTAAGTGAAAATTAATTATATATTTTCTTTATTTCTTCTCCACAAAATTTGCTAACATTGATCGTTGTGTAATGTGTAACAAATACACACATATGCATAATACCTAATAATCACCCTTAAAATATGTGTCAATACAGACTTAAATTACTTTTTTGAAGTTTGGCTAATAGAACTCGGTGGACACTAGAACACAACGACTTTGCCAAATTAAATACAGAGCAAGAACATACATAAATTATTCCACTCTTCCCAAGACATATTCATTAAATTGATTGCCCAGGTTTTACACTTTAACTATTTTACCATTCACCTGCTCTACTTATTAGAAACAAAGAGACAGATAAGTGATCTGTGAAAAGCTTTCTACGTTTTCATTACTCTTCAGCAACACAGTTTGAGCAGCTTATTAGAAAAACATAAGAAGGTAACAGATTCCAACCTAGTAGTCTCCAGTTTCATTACTTTCTGACATTCAGTGCAGGTAATACAGAAATGGTTTTGGCAAGAACATATATGCCCCCTATAGGTTTAATGTATTCTTACCACAGAAAGATGGACATAAATGAAAGGTTCATTAAGCAATTCCTAAACAGAAAATTCAGTACTAGAAAAATTATATTACAACTTTCAATAAATCTATATTTACAGACACAGAGAAAGCAAATATGAAATTCTTATTTAAAACTTAAATATCCTCTCTGTCTAAACCTCTTTTCTTTGAAACATATTTTTTTAGCACGCACAGCATTGTCCCAAGCATTTCTTGTCCTGAGCAATGTTCCCCCCATCACTGTCTCCCTTTGTCCCACAGCTTTCTCAGTACAACATTGAAAGTTTTTTAGAAAAAGTGTAGAATTATTATTAAGAGTTTATGATACTATGCAAATTTATAGCACTACATAGATGATTTGTAATAATGTTGTTGCAATTGCATTTGTATTTTTAAAGCTGGATCATAAATTTTACCTACTTTAGCAGTAATAACATGCTAGTTTGGAAATACCATTAGCATTCATTTCAATATACTGTTTTATATGTACAATTAGATCTACAAAGGCAGGTAAGACATGGGTGATAAGTCTTGACCACTTAATGGCTTCCACATAACTAACCACAACTGAGGAACCAGTTGTGTTTTTTTTGGTCTCTTAAAATACTAAATTCCAATTAGCCTTTAATTTTCATTTTTAAAGGCCTGACTGTAGATCTGATTCCACATTCAAATTTCTACTGGTATATCACAACAAATATGACAATTCTGAGTAAAGAGAAAACATGGATTTTTGTTCCAAAGTACTTAATTCAGCCTTACCTCAATGTTCTTAAATCCCACAGTTTGATGCCATCACCAGCAGCTGTGGTCATGAAAAGATTGTAAGCTTCAGGTTGCTGAGTGCTGAATGATGATCCCTGTAAAATATGAAATCAAGTTTCAGAAAGATATTCTCATGGTGCTAAATATTTATAGAATCATTTAATATCTCAAGTTAGAAAGGACTCTTAGGGATCGCCAAACCCAACTCCCTGTTCCTTGCAGGACTACCAAAAACCAAACCATGACTAAAAGTGCTGTCCAGACACTCCTTGAACCCTGACAGGCTCAGCACAGTGACCAGTTCTCTGGGGAGTCTGTTCTAGTGATCGACCATCCTCTGAGTGAAGAGTTTAGTCCATTTTAAAAATAAACACTTACTTTGCTTTAAGCAGGTTTCCTTCCTAAACTTAGGATTAAACTTCAGGCTGCTCTAACAGATGAACTAAAATGCACTGTGCAACAAATTTCTCATCAAAGTCTACACATTCTTACATTACCTGTGTATAACTATAAAAAAAAGAGTAATTGTAAAAGAGAAAGAGAGTAGTTGTCCAAAGGATAGTAATAATTAAAAGTTACAGAGCACCCTTTCTTTTTGTGTTTTTGAAACTTTTACTCACCATCCCTTTCTTCTGTTAGTAATGATTACAGAGTCCAATACAAAATGGTCTACAAATGCAAACACATTAACTTCATGCTCTACTCCTTTACTGTAAAATACACTAACAGTAATTCAGGTAAGAAGGGTACTCCTTCTGTTCCTTCCCTGTCCTGACATTTTGTCAGTGATACACTTTACTAATACACAGCTATACTTGTACCTTCAAACCGCGTTCACTACTGAATATTGCTGTAGAAGACAAGAAAACATATACTAGTTGGGACAATATGCAAGATGAATTCTATTTATCACTTTGTGGTTTCATAGTCTGTCAATCCTGATAATCGAATGCAGGAGGGAGCATATTGCGACACACTCTTCAAATTATATTTTTTCATTCTGACAGATGAATCACTTGCCTATGTCCCATCATCTTCTTCATCCACCACTGTAATCCATTCTCACCTTCTCTCTAGACTAACTTGCAACTTGTATGTAAAATTTAGCCTCAAGAAGGACATGGTTCAACAGAATCCCAATCTCATTCATTAATGCCATATGAACACCATTGATATAATCCAAACAGGTCAGCTGGTTTATGTTAAAAGCATCTGTCTACAGATGTCTCAGAAAAGACTCCACATCTTCCAGGCAAGCACATACCTTCAGACAGGATTGTCACTATGGCTAAGAAAAAGTTAAGTGTGTGTAAGTTTCTTTCTGTTAGGATTTTGACCAGCTTCCTCTTCTCCTTCAGCTGTTTATGTTCATACAATACTTTAAATTTGTCACAGCCTTATAAGTATAGCTCTAAAATGGCCTTTTTATAAGTTTCAGATTATCTGTCTCCTATCTATGAGATGCTTGATACATTTTTGCTCTGATTTTCCTTCCCTGATGTTGACAAAATAAAAAAAAATTCACAACACAGAATACTGTTCTGTAAAATATAAAGAAAGACTTGAAGAAAACACAATCGAGTCACTGAAATAATCTAGATGGAAAAGTATAGTGAACAAATATTTATCTATCTATTAGCATACATATATATATATTCAGTGTGTATATATAGACATACGTTAGTTTCAATCTCTGTTGCAATTTAAGGTTTTCAAACAGGGTAGTATTAAGATATTTGACGATTCCTTCAGTTAACAAAGATAAAGAAGGAAACATTTAGTACAGGAGCATCATCATGCAATGCTAATGTGCAGGTATATTCTTCATCTCACTGTAAACATGTAACAACACAGGGCAGCTTTTTACCTTAATGCAATATGGTAACTACTGTCTTTAAAGATTTACCAGCCAAGATTTTTTCTTACATTTCACCCTGCTCTGAGTCACAGTAATGACTATTTTATTCCCAGCTTCTTTGCAATTCTTATAATTTTTCCTTCGGTGTAATACTATTGAATTTCTGAAGTGATCCTTTACATTAAAAGCTGGGTTTAAAATAGGAAGGCTTTCTAACTGTGTTCCTGCATTTAATTTAAAGATGTTTAGAATCATTCTTTCTACTAAGGCAGAAATCCCAACTTTCCAGAAATGAGAGTTATTGATGCTTCTGTCTTCACTTCCCTGTATCTGTCTCCTCCCTCATGGCCATTACCTCTCCAAAACCTAGTTTCTTCCATCTATCTCCTCTGGACCATTGCAAGAGACTAAGGTTCAAGGAGGTGAGAAGGGAAGACATTATCAGGGAAAAGGAGCTCAGGGAAAAGCAGTAATCTAAAAGGTTGTGGACAGAATGGGGCAGGGAAGAGGCTTGGACTAGAGTGATAGGATTAAGTAACAGAAGGAGAAGAAAGGAAAGAGGTTGTAGGAGGTGGAAAAGACTCACAGCTGCAGAAACAGAGCACCTGTGTGGGAATAGAAAGATATAGCCTGGCTTCAACTGGTGAAACAGGTTTAGAGATGTAAACTGGTCAAGTGGCACAAGATCAGAGGAATGGACTTCAGCCATAGGTTGGTTATTCTGGAGCTGCAGCAAACTGTCAGGAAGCTTGAGGCAGTACAGTCATCACAGAAGTTGCCAATGAGGAAGCAATTAGAGTGGCCTGATAGAAGACAACCTGGAAGCCCCATGTGGTTGCTGCCATTGTCCCTGTCTCCAGGGAAGAGGCAGAAGAGTCAGTAAGAATGGGCAGAACCACCACTAGATTCATACCTCACCTGAAAAGAAGGACCACTGCATCAATTTGATAGCCTACAATAGCAAATACTCCATGTACTTATTCTATGTTCATACACTGTATGAATATGTACTATACGTTCATCATCACAAAGTGTTAACAAGAACAGAGATTACTTTCCATAATTAAAGCTGCCAATTAGGAACAAGTTTTCATCAGCTGTACTTATACCTGTATAGAAACTACAGATTGACTATCTCAGGCAAGGATACAGTCTGATTTCACAACCAAATTACAGTCAGGGAGATTCAAAACATTCTTACTAAAGAAAGATAAGCTTTGGCAAGTACTGATTCAGAAGGATGATTTATCATCTTCAACATACCATTATTGGGTGAAGGCATCATCACACTGATAACTGCCACTGCTGCAAGGGATACGCTATACTCTAGCAAACATAAAGTGATGGTTCTGACCATCTATGGTCATTAGAGAATTAGGGGAAGGTGAACTCAATGATTTTAGCCAGTGTATTTTGGGCAGATTTCAAAAGGAACAGCTATAAGGAATTCTACTTTGATTTCCTTGCAATTACTGCCGATTTTGATATGCAAAACAAGCATTTCTTCAGTCTTGATGGACAGAATGCTTCATATTAATTTTATTTAATAGGCCAGAGAGAGATATTTTCAAAATAATACAAGAGAGCAAGGCAACCAGTTCTTAGATCCAGCTGATTTAAATGTTTGGATGTTTTTCTGCACATTTCCCTCAGTACATTCTAAATTTCTGCAGCATTATGCAGATAATCTGTATCTTTACAGAAACACTGACTTAGTTGCAACTTACATGCACAAGTAATATAACAAGTTTATGTAATTTTCACTCCCTGTCTGTGCTTCTTGATTAATAACTGACACAGACATAGCAATACTTACTACCTTCTAAATGTATTTTCACTTTTAGAGTACTAAAACTCTAAAAGGAAATAGGAATTACAGACAACCATTAAAATGTGTGTCCCACCACATCATTTTCTAAGAGATATACTTTATAACAGTCAGTGCAGACAAATCTTTTATCTTTATTATGTATATGAATATACATATATGCACATATTTGCAATATTCCCTGCTAAACTGTTCTGGAGTAAGATTCAGATCATTGTTCTATTATACATCAGACAATGTCTGCTGTGAAGAGAATATATTCCAAGTGATATAATAAGCTTAATCAAGTTCACTCCCAGTTGAGATGGATTTCACACATTGCCAATTCTTGCAAACAATCTCTAGAATAGACCAAAAAAGCCAATTTAAAATCAAAGACAATACATTGCAGATTAAATATACTTGCTTACAGCTGCTGCTGTCCAAATCCAGAAATAACAGAATTTGTTATGCTGTCACGCGGTTCACCTATGTTTCTAGAACATTATATGTATTTAATAATTTGCTAAAAGGTTTCTCCCACATTTAAACAGAAAATGTCTGCCTTAGTGTTCTAAAAGAATTCCAAATAGATTTTCTTTTTTTGTTTATTTAATGAACAAATCTTCCGATCATTGTCACTTACTACTGTCCAGGTGGCATCACCAAGCAGTCTTGGAACATGGAAACTGATTTGCATGAATATAAACCAGAAAATGCACTTCAAGAATATATACACTGTAATCACTAATGAGCATTTAGCCCACAAGACAAGACTAGGACCAGTACAAAGGAAAGCCTTCATAAATTTGGTTATGTAGGTACTGGATCTTCAGCATCCAGTTCCATCCCTCAGCATCAACCGTTCCATTCCACAGATTTGTTTCTACTGCACTACCCCTCATCACTAGCTAACTTTAGATTCTAATGTGTTTCACACTTTAAACAGGATGTAATTTGCACATGACATTATGCATATTTTTATGAGTCTATAAAACATTTAAGTATATTATCTTAACGTAAATGCACTTAGTTATATTTACTCTAACAGCTTTAAACTATAGAAGCATATCAAAATACCTGATGTGTAATTTTCCTACTGACTCATCTACAGTATTAATTTTATATAACTGAAAAAATAGGAACCTTGATCTATAGCTTTCCCCAAAAATGATCAATTTTTTTTTGCTATACCACATACCTCTAGTTTTTTTCCCAAGTGAACACTTGCTCACAGCTTTAAAGTTTTTCTTGATTAAATAACCTGAAGCCACTAAGCTGACCAAGCAAAAAGAAAAGCCAGAACTTTAAGCCTATCTGTGTTACAAATGGTACTGAAATAATTTGCATGATTTAAAGTGTTTTACCAGATCATATCTCTCAGGAAAACCCACAGATAGTTATATAAAAGGAACTGTTTTAAACCCACAGAAGCAAGGACTTTACAACTAAAAATGAAGAACCATACTCAACCAAACCTAACCTGGGCATTCCAGCATGTACAGTACCATAAGATGTCAAAAAAACCAAATCAATTTTCTTAAAAAAAAAAAAGTCAAAAAAGTCAGGGATGAAGGGGTTTAAGTCATTTATTCTACTGCAGTACTGAGTGATTTTTTTTTTTTGTTGCTGTTTCTGAAGTTTCAGAATAAATCAGATGAACAGATTCAACTTTAGAGAACAGTTGCATAAAGAAAAGTTCCTGCTGAACTACAGTATTACAGTCTGGCACAAGACAAAGGGTAATATACACTTCCCTAATTGTATTATTCCTTTTTTGGATTGTATAATTCCCCTAAAGTTGTTCAGTCATTCTCACTCCTCACTACTGCGCCCTAGAGAACAAATGAGATTCTGGGTACCTTTATCAGACAGCGTTAACAACCTCACCCATTCTTCACAACATATAAATAACTATCAATTACTATCAATTATATTTTTACTCTCTAGTTTCTTTATTGATGGAGTAGCACTACAAAAAAAAAAAATAAAATCAATAATGCATATACCTTATTTTGGCAGATCTGATAGACTGATCTAGTATGAGCTTCTGGTATCACGGCTGTGCTGCAGCCTACATTGAGGTCAAAAACTTCCAATGCTCGGTTGCTGCCAGCTGTAAGAACAATATCTGTACAGTTCTCTGTGTTAAAGTGAAACTGATCTAATGAAACAAAAGCGTATAGATAGACGAAAAGACATCAAGACTCAATGCTCAATGAGCAGTACCAAAAATCTTACAGTCCTAGAAAGTTTATATCCAAGGCTGAAATTCATTGAGAAAAAAAAATACAGCATTTTTGCTCTAATTGAAAAAAAAAATAGTAAAGAATCAAACACTAATTACTTTCAAGTTATTTTCATATCATTCATTCCAAAGAAAATAAGAAATACAAAGGATACGAGAGTAGAAATCATTTACTGCTGAAAGGCTGGTAATCTCCATTGTTGAAGCCATGGGAAATTTCTGTACCAATTTGTAAACACTTCCCTGTTTGTATCTGCAAAAAATAAAAAATATTAAATGAATGCTAGTGCTAATTAAATAAATTATTATTTGTGGCCACCAGTAAATTCCCATTGGAATCACAAACTCACAGACCTTTTGACTTATTGCTGAACTCTGTTAAAAACTTGGTAACAAAACTCATTTGGATGAAAAGAAAAACAGTATTCAGAAGATAGATCTTCTATCAAAATTAAACACTAAAATAATCTTGTATGTATATTGAAAATGTTGAAGAGGAAAAAAAAGAAAAATCTGTCAAGTACCTACAATCAAAAAACAGAATACCACGAGTTTCAGAATAGCCTTTCGTACACTGATTATAAAGGCAATAAGAAAGAAAATGAGGAGAAACTTGAGGGAAGAATAATTTCTACTTATATGGGAACAAAAAAAGAGGCTGATCACATGCTGTCAAAGAAATTTAGATACCCAACACACACTGGACTCCTCCAGGTCCTGTGGGATATCTGCCAGCTCCATGGAGATGTTGCAGATATGTCGAGTCCTCTAAAAAGACTTCAGACCCATTTATATCACACAATGCAAAACTATGTTGTGCTTCAGACTAGATCTTTCTATTTACTGAAATGTAAATTAGCACAGACAGTATGGATCTGATCTTAAATCCACCAAAGTCAACAGAAAACACTCCTCCTTGGATATGGGTATATTTGGTAAGAAAAATATGATTTTGATCAGTCATCTAAGGAATATAAACAGAGTTGTTAATAACTTTACTTGTATGGTACTGTTTTACATTGTGATCAAAACAGTGTTGATAACACACCAGAGTTTTATCTTATCTATCTATCTATCTGTAATTGCTAAACAGTGTTGGCCAAGCATTAAAGTATCCTGTGTTTCTCACTGTGCCCCCAGAGTGAGTCGGCTGGGGGAGTGCAAGAGGTCAGTCATAGCCATGACAACTTCCATTAATTATCCAAAGAGATATTTCATAATGTATAATGCCAATCTCAGCAATAAAACTGTTTGGAGGAGTTTTTTTTGAAAGAAGCCATTACTCAAAGACTGGATGGGCATTGGTCTGCTGGTGAAAGCTAGGGAGTGATTACCTCTGCATCGCTTTGTATTTTTTTTCTTTTTTCGTAACTTATTAAACAGTCTTTATCTCATCCCATAAGCTTTCCTCACCTTTTCCCTTCCAATTCTCACCCCCATCCCACTGAGGGATCCCACTATGGATGTGCTCAGTGAGTGAGCAACTGTGGGGAGGCTTAGCTGCCAGCAAAGGTCAACACACCACAATAACTCAAAATTTCTACATTACAGGGCGGTAAAATAATTCCAATTATTCCAAATGAGGGTTTTATACCCTCATTTTACCATGTCTGTTTAAAGACAATACAAAAGTACACAAGTGGAACAAACTTGCAGGAATAATTACTGTTTCTTTCCAACAATGTTAAAAGTTTTCAAAACAGATCATTTGATAAAAGCAATACATTTATCAGCTGGACCAGGTCAAAAGAAAAATGATATAATTTTTGCCTTTATTTGTCACTTTCAAACAATGATCTACTGAGATTTTCCAGGTAGACATTACAGCTATTAGAGACATTAGAGCTACCGCAGCAGTGACGGAGAAACAAAAGATAAGATAAAGTGTTTTGCAATTTAATCCAATAAATTTTTGTGGTTTCCAGGAGTATTTTATTCAAGTAAATTAGAAAAATAAACTGTTCTAGTTTTCAGAAACAACTAATTTATCTACATTTGGGGGTAATTTTAAATTTAAATTTTTATTTAACTTTACATAAGCTGACTGAAATAATAGGAACAATCTAATGATGGCAGCCTGAAGATTCCTCTGGTCTGGTTTACCCTACTGTAAGAGGCTTAGTGAAACAAACTGCTCCCAAATGCAAGAACAATTGTTTTGAGTTAGTTGAAGTATCTCTCTTCTGCATTGCAGTCTGCTACATAGATAAACAACTGACAGGGTGCTACCCAGATAGAATTTCACCTAGAAAGCAAATCTTCAACCAACAGTAAACTGAAATTCAAATACAAGTTAGGAAAAAGTGACCTAAACTTTACTCCCCAAAGTAACTGGGGGGAGGGGGGGGAAGGGGGAATTTTAGTATATTTAAGACCTTATATTTTTTGGACACGATGCATTTGCCACATGTCCTACACATGTTCAAGTCCAAGTGCAAGTCAACTAAAATTCAGCCAGGCATTACGGCCACATTCAGCTGGAGACTGTACATTAGTTCTTGGCTTTTAGAGATGAAAGTTTATATAGCAATTTGGGTTACCTTTTTATTGCTTTAATAATACCTCTATAAACTAAGAAGTAACAGGCAACCCAGAAGGTAGGAAATCAGTTTGTTAAAGAATGTTATTACATAATTCAAACAGACATAAGACAAAAGCTTAAATGCCACTCACTTGTAATATATAGGAACAGACTGTGAAAATAAAAATCTATTTAAAACATAAGCAAAAGCACACAATCTACATCTTAAGTTAAAATAATTTCTTGTTTCCTACAGAAAAGATTGTTATATATTTTACAAAGGGCTTGCTGAGGAATTGATCAGAAGGATTAATCCAGCAAAGAAAGGTCAGGTCTTGTCATGTTTATCAAGATAAAGGTGTGGCAGGCACAGAAAGAAAAAGCATTTTAGGTTGTTGAAAGATATTACAACTTATCAGTAAGAAGTTGCATTTAACAAAATAACTGTGCTTTTGTCTGCAGAAGAATCAATACATTTCTGTGAATATAACAAATGTTATCTTGTGAGTTAAAAAAAAAAAAGATAATAACAAATAAGATAAGAAATCTTCAAAAGGAAAGAAAAAAGATTTTTATTTTCCAAACAGAGGCAAGTTCTGAAAACAAAATTGTGTACATTTTGATCAAGAATTATATCTCAGATCTGACCACTTTCCACAGATAAATTTGATGGTTTGCCATTAGCTAAGATAATTCCTTTTTTGCAGGGTCTCCATTAGAAACATGTTGTCACAGACAGCTGTGAAGTTGTTTTCAGCTATTACAAAACACTACAAGCACTAGAAAATGCTGCACAATTGAAGACCAAGAGTGTGAAGTAAATATAGGCAAAATTTCATCTCACAAGTCAACTGGAGAGGCGATTGTAGCACAAATGCACTCTAAATTTTGTCTCAATTAGACCAGCACCTCCTCAAGCCACAGAAAAGCTTGTGATAGAGGCAAAGAAATAGATTAAATTCTTCAGTCTGGAGAAGAGGAGACTGAGGGGAGACCTTATCGTGGTCTTTAACTACCTGAAGGGGGTGTGTAGAGAGGTGGGGGTTGGTCTCATCTCCCAAGTCACAGGAGGTAGAACAAGGGGAAATGGCCTCAAATTGCACCAGGGGAGGTTTAGATCGAGGCAGCATCCCTAGAGGCATTCAAAAGATGGGTAGACATGGTCCTCAGGAATATGATTTAGTAATTTTTATTTCCTATTTTTTATTTATGTTTTTTTCAGAGTTAGGTTGATGGTTGGACTAGATTATCTTTAAGGTCCCTTCTAACCTAGACGATTCTATAATTCTATGAATGGTATCTTTTTGCTATATTTTTTCCGCGTCTCCAATTCTAAGCACAGCTCATAATCTCAATTAACAATCCCAGAGATCAGGTACCCAAATAAAATCACATTTGTGTTGATATACTCAAAACTACAATTCTGTCCTCCTTTATTGTCTTCACTTGTTAGAACTCCAACAACAGTATAAATGAGTAATCTCTAGAGAGATATACTTGAGATATATCTTGTCTTATCTTGATAAGGCATAAGATAAGACTTGAGATGTCTTATCTATCTTGGGATAAAATGCGGGCATGTAATAATTTTACGGGAATGCATTTACACAGTATATAATTCTTTTCAGGAGAATGGTGTATCTTCAGAAATAAAATATAAAACCAACCTCTAAGGTACAAACACTTCCTGCAAATATTGCAAAGACTGATGTGTCTACTTCACAGAAGAGTTTAAGTCCTTTGCTAAAAGCATTTTTCAGGACACCCAGATAAAGAAAAAAAATTGATGACAGACAAAAGACTTCAATAAATGGAAGTATGTTATTGTGCTAAAACCAGGAGATGAATAAGCACCTAAAAAACCCTTCCAAACATCCAAAACCACCTTGATGCAGTTCTGATATTTAACATTAAGGAAAATGGCTGCACATGACAAAGTCAAAACTAAGGGACAGACTTCAAACATCATCAGTATAAGAGATCATAAGGTTTCAGGCTATTAAAAACATTTTTATATGCACTGAAAAAATTAATCTTCAAACAGTAGTGCCATTATACATTTCCAGACAAATCCTGGAGTTCAGTAAAATAAGAAAATCAGTTACATGAAAAGGAAAAGAATCATATTCTCTCATATTACAGAGGAAGGTGGATGTCATTCCCTGACCCTATGTAATGAATCATAGGCATAAGAAGAGATAAGCACAGGAAAACTAAAAGCATTTAGAGATGGTTGCTGTTAGAATGTTGTTATGACTTATTTACTTCTCATTTAGTTTCCACTCTCAAAGGAACCAAGCTGCTGAATCGGGTCTGTGCAGCCCATTTACTTAAGAAGTTGAACATTGACTTTCCAGAAGTACCTGAAATGAATGCTCTCCTATGTATCATTAGCATGCTAAATTTTAAATGCATTTACCATGATCTTTGCTTTATCCATCTATAATGTATAGTATAATTTCTCATTTCACAAGAGTAGATATTTTATTATTACTTCCCTTTCTGTATGCATAATTACTACAACCAGTTATAATGGCTTTAAAAGGCATTGTTTCTGTTGCTGGAACACAATTTAATCCTTATTAAACTCCTTTGAAATTTTTCATGCTGATCTTTGAAACAATACATAAAACCATAAAATAACAACTCATAGATGTTTTGTTCTGCTCAAATTCTTATGTGACTTAAAAGTAATTAACAATTACAACAAATAAAATTAGAAGCAAATAGTTATACTTTATATCACAATGCACAACTGCTGATGAGAGTTAGTAATGGTTAGTAATTTTGGAGAAGGTAAAGAAATTTGTTTATGTTGTGAATCATTTTGAGATTATTCATAGAGGTCAGCAGATCTGACTGATCTGACTAAGTAGAAGTCAGGAGTTCTAGCCTAGAACTGCAATTAATCTCTTAGGGCATTTATAAATAAGAATATATTTAAATAAGGAAATAAGGAATATAAAATTATTTTTCTTATTTCCACTTCTGAGTTTCACTTTCAAAATTGAATCACTATTTAACAATTTAATTAAGTTGCTGTGATGCTCAGTTAATTAATACTTATTGTCAGTTCTTTGAAAACTCTGTGCAGAGAAACAATGATATGATTTCTCATTGTACTATTTTCACCTCTGAAATGTAGTAGCAATCTATCAGTTAGACAGACTGCATTACCATGCCATTCAAATTAAAAATATAAAGTATGCTTTGGGGCTAGATCTTCTTGAATCAGTTCTATACAAGCATTCTTCCAAATTTGACTCAGAAGGCAGAATGAAAGAGCTGTGAGAAACAAAAGGGATGATGTAGTGTTCTGTAAAAGAAAGAAATGCTGGGAAATTAACTCAAAATATAAAGTCATAATACCAGACAAAGAAAAATACATCTTCAAAACTTTTTAAAATGCTATTTTGTCTAAACATATATACGTGCACATATACATGTATTTGAATATAATAAAGTTTTATATACACAACTACTGCTGAAAACCAGGAAAAACAAATGAAGAATGGAGAAATTTAGTAAAAGAATACAAAGACAGTTTGAGCTCCAATTATAAACAAAAAGAGCAGAAAAGGTATAGCAGACACTTAATAAAATAATTTATTCCAAATCAGAAAGAAGGATGCCTAACAATGAAGAAATATAGGGACAAAATAGGATATTAAAAAAATAATTAGATAAAATACAACAGTTGGAAAGTCAGTAACAATTATGAAAGTGATCTATTTCCATTTGACAGAGAAGAAAACAGTCATAGCACGTTGGAGTCTCTGAAAGAATAAATATATAGAAATAATTCCACAAAAGAAATTGCAATAGCTTCTCCAATATAATTTAAGACATTAATTGACACTAAGATGTAAACAGGTAGAGCATAAAGCTCATAAGGTTCCAAATGGTAACAGTAATAGTAAAACTCTATTTGCTAGATAAGGTATGCAGTATAAGAAATTATTTGACATTTCTTTTTTTTTCCCTCTACTATGCCAGAACAAAGATATTTTTTACAACTAGCTTTTACTATTTGTTCAATTTTTTCCTTCTGTAACATTCTTGCCCTCTACCCCACACCACCTCACCCCCCAGAAAATCTCAGATCAATTAGTACAAGTACTTTCACTGGACTGTTAATGAGAAATTTTACTCACCGTTTGAGGTCATCCTTGGTTGTGTTGAGATAGAAACTTAATAGATGAAATTCAGCTCCACAACACAGCAATATAAATGTATCCATAAAGTAAAACTGTGCAAAGCGTACAGTCTTATGGAACTTCTCTTTGCCCTAAAATGAAAAATAAATTATTAAGAATGGATTCTAAAATACTGAATAATTTTTGTCTGAGATTCCTGTTATTAAAGCCTAGTCTCACTGTTCTCTTGATCATATCCCAGGAGGTTAACCTACTGTGTAGTGGCCCTTCCTATTTTTGACATCTATTAACCTCAAAATAAAGTTTTACTTCTACTTGAAGTAGTTGGCAGCAAAGTTAATAGTATCTGTAGTCAATTAAATCTAATAAAATCTACCTTCATGCTCTAAGCTTCCATTTTGAATTTGGGAGTAGACTGTAAAGTCAGGCAGAGCTGAGCCAATCAAAATAGAATATACAGAGCAGACAATAAAACCAAAACTTTCAGACATGCCCACTAGTTTTGTCTACCAAGATTGGGTTCTTTTCTTTTCATAAATTGCCATGATAACACCCTAATTTGGAGTCAATGGATCATAGTATCAGTTTGAATCATCACCACTCAGTAGCTTTGAAAATCAGGCAATGAGGTAGCATGTTCCTTCTACAGAGTTGTTAAAATAGAAGTAGATGAAAGTGCAAAACAGTGTCCCCTGTGAACCAAACTGACAGGAGTTTCTCATTACCAGAATTAGGACAGGTTCATTCCTGCAGACTGACCAGACCCTTAGAGTTCTGTCTTCTGATGTAGAAACTAACCACTTCTTGTTATGACTCCAGCCAACAGAGTTAACTGCACCATCATGACCTAATAAAAATTATAATGGAAATATCATAAAGCTCATTTCTTGCACTTATATATTTCCCTGAGTTAATCATATTGTTTTAATATAATTAGACACAATATTAAAGTAAATTTTAAATAGGGACTTCAAATTGTTGGATTAAAACTGGTAACAGTAAAACAGTTACTGATTTTTTTTCTTCCACCAAAAAACTATGGAAAAATGTCTCTCATTAATAGTCAAGATTCACAAAATTAAATAAGATCAGAGAAATACCAAGTTATTCTACCTGAGATCTCATAGGCATTTGTACAACATTGCCTCCATTTCTGTAAGGGAGTTTGTATAAACATGTTATAACAAATATACAAGACACACTTATCTTTACAGACATTCAGATTCTAAAAGGATAAAATTTAAATTTTCTTCAGCTGTCTCCAATTCAGATTTGACTCAACTAGAACTATTAAATAGTTCTAAACAGATACATAACAAACAAGCCGAGGATGGTTACTCAAGCATCTAAGGTCTTCAAGATCTGAATCAGGCTTCATATGAACTTCACTTTAATGCTTAACTTCAAGTGCTTAGAAACTGATTTTACAGAGCTGCAAAGTGACATATATTCTAGAAAATGACACTGTAATTGATGAGATGGTGCTTTAAGAAGGAAGGTAAGGCTAATGGCATCCAGAAGGATTTTAACACATAAAGCAGTAAAGGAATTAATTCACCACAGCTATGGCAAACTAGTACTTATTGTAGAAGTCTCAGCAACAGAACACCTGACTTTTACTTTGTCAAAGTTCAGTGTTTTAAAATACAAATTATGAGCAGTTACAAAAAGAATTACCAATCTAATTTATTAGATGATAATTCTAACTCAAATTTCAAGAATGTTTCTTGAAAATACTCTTCTACTAACTTAAAAAAATTAAATTTAAGAAAATCTACAGTACTACTTGAACAAATCTGCGTATTGTATTAAAATGAATTTTTATATCAAATATGATCAGGAAATCACTTAAGACCTTGCAAATAGTTGCAATACTTTAGTTTATTCATTAGACTTTTATTATTGAGCTAGCTGGTTTTATAAAAACACAATGAACCTGCCATTACAACAGTTTCTGCAGGACTACCTCATTAGATTAAAAAAATAAATAAATATGTAACTGCATGTTTAAAAATCATAGTTTAAAGTTAATAGAAACAGACTTTCCAGTTTGGTATCACATAGTTGAAAACAGTTGAAAACAGATTGAAATATTACAAAGAAAGAACTTCAAAAGCCAGAAACACCATTCAGAAGCTAAAATTATTAATTTGATCTAAAATTTTATTGAAGCCGATCAAAAAAGTCAAAAAAGAACAAAATATGCCAAACAAAATTAACAAACTTTGGCCAATATTATTCTAATTTTTCCAGATGAAGTCTGATTAATTTCACCTAGGCTTAAAAAATTTAAAGTTCTTATGCTGCCCTCTTGTGCACGTTTTCTCTTTAGTCAACTGACATGTTATATTAAAAAAAAAAAAGATTGCTTTAAATTATAGAAAAACTAATCAATTTATCTCAGCAATCAAGATCTTCTATGATAACATATATCTATAAATAGGCTTCTAAACAAGATATTTTAGTTCTCAGCTACTGAAGATCTGTAGAATTTTCACTATAAAATTGCACAGGTAATGGATGAGTATATATGTAAATACTATACTTATTTTATTCTCAGCACAAAGATTTATTTCCAAGCTTTGGATTTGTAATACCATTTGGAATCCTTGGATGATCTGCATTAAAGAAAAACAAAACCAACTTACCAGAATACACAAAACAGTTTTCTAAAGTGGTAAGGAACATGAGAAATTTTAGGAAAATCTGAGGTCTGGAAAATTGGAAGAGCCACACAAAAAGCTTAAGAATCTTAAGAAAGTATTCCATGTCCCCCAATCCCCAAGCACAGCGAAGGAGATGCCAGTTGGCTTGCAAGAGGCCAGTAAGCTTCAAAACAGGCGTTACTCAGGGTTCCCCAGTTTTGAAGCACATTGAGAAGGACAGCAGTTGGTTTTGAAAAATACTTCTTCAAAAAGGCCCTGCTGGCTGTAACTCTTTTAAACGTGGCCAGTATTACCTAGACTTCACTACAGGACATAGACACCTGAAAAGCCAATGCTGAAGAGGAGGGCAGAACTACTTATAGCAAAATTGCTGTTGTTATATGGTGCATTATAAAAACATGATTTTTGATAATCAGCTATATTCAGATGTTAGTGCTGTGTTGAAATTTAAATTTTTTAGTAGGAGAGATATCTGCTGTTTCTTGAAAAGGGAAACTTTGACATTACCACTGATTGCAGCTCTGAATAAGAGCAATGCATCATGGGTTTTAATGAAAAGAAAATACATTTATTATGACACTTCAAAACCAAGGGCATCTAAATTAGAAAATAAATAGGTGATTTCATAATAATCTGAACTGTACATAACTACACAAATGAAATAACCAGGTAACTGATGGTTTGTGGTTCCCATTTGCCTATTGTACAGCACCTGACAATTTCACACATGGTGCTTTTGGGAAAAACTACACGCATAGGTTGAATTCTTATGCTGCCTGAAGAGCCTGAATTAAAACTTGGTTTACACTTCTTTTCAGGCTGTGTATCATAAAAAAAGACATAGAATAAAGAAGGAAATATATCAATGAAATAAGTTAGATAGAAGTGCAGAACCTAAGAAAACCCAGTAAAACAAAGCCAACTGTCAGAAGAACAATATAGTATTAAATAAAAAAAAAAATTAAAGCAAGACAAAGAACTAGTACTTGACACCTTAACTATTGGCACCAGAAAAAGCTTTTTTTTAGTACCATGAAGTTTGTTGCAGGTCATTTTTCTTACCACAGTAAATTAGCACGCATTTGTGAAGCACTTTTGATATTTTAGGGAGCTCTGAACATTGAATTAGCATAGAAACCTGAACCAGTCATCTTCCATTATGAACTTTCACTGTAAATTAGTCCTGCTCTATGAATTTCAAGTCATAACATTTACTGTTATTACAAATTTAGCAGATAGTTCTTGTAGAAATTTAGAATTCACTTTTCTTAAGGCTCATTTACAATGTTAAGTAATGCACATGTGTTTGCACATGCATACACTTTTGCAGATACGGATTTCTCCGTAGGAACAGTCCCTTTTTTTGTTTCCAAATATTGGTCTTTAGAAGTCTGGAGCTGCAAACCAAACACATTTGTTGCCAAATCATTGCGGTCGAATTTTTGGCTAATAATCTGTTAGAATGTATTGCTGCAATATATGCATACATCATTATTACAATACATTGTCTTTATTTCTTCTATTTCATTGTTGTAATATACATATGCAATAAAGATTGCAATATATATCATGACACATTACTATTTACCTCCTAGAAAACTGAAATGGGAAAACCTGGCAGGCAGTTTAATACCAGAACAAAAATTAACCAACCAGAGAAGTAACTTGAATCAGTAGTATTCCATCTCCCCCATTCTTCTCAAGGTGATGTAAGAGGAATGGTTTAATTACTGTGCTATTTTAGGTTAAACTTAATTACATAGTACTTCTTTAAAAATTTAATTAATAATTTTACCTGAAAAAACATTACATGTATCGGTGAGATTGGAATTGAATATCAGTACAGCCTTGTCAGCCAGGCCACAAGCCAGCATCTCTCCATCCCCTATAAAGAAGAATGTCTAATGACTTATATTTGAAAGGAACAAGGACCTAATATGCTATATCTTTTAATCATAAAAATCACACATGTCAGTACAACAAAACACATATCAGAAATTCATATTTTGTATGTATTTTGTATGAATATCTCAAACTCATATTACAGAATTTGGCATGAATTTTTACACAACTCATTTCTTGTCTGATATATTCTCAAAACAGTTATTAATCACAAGTAAGAAATTTGCTTTTCATGAAGAATAAGTGTTATAAAATTTAAAGGCAGAATATTTTAGCAGTCATTTAAATCTATTTCCCTACACTCATTTATTTTATATCTTCTTATTAAAGCTACATCACCTTTTCTTGTATATTAGAATAAAAAGTACACATTAGTCATTCTGGATCACTTCTTAAAGATAATAAATTTCCTTCATACAGTTATACTTAAAGCTATCCAAGTTCATTTCAATTTTTCATTTATTTTGGTAATCAGCGAGGGGCACACAGTGACAGGAAAGACTCCCTTAACATTTACATAATGACAGTGACTTATGAAACCTGTTTGCTCAAAAAGTTTTCCTGAAAAAATTAAAATAATGAAGAGCAGATAAATGAACAGATGGGAAAAAATAAGATATGATGGAGCAAGAGAGGATAGCAGTGAGATGAAGTAAGGAAATGAAGTGCAGAATTCAAATCAATGCTACTAGGTTCACTGTGAAAACTATATTTAAAAAGGTACCAACTGAACACCCCTTTCAAACATCTCCTGAGCATCCTTATAAAGGGAGAAGGAATAAAAGTTATGTTTGATTTCACCAACTTTACACACTGCTGTCTACTGTCCAAGCACTAGCTACATTGCAGGTTCAGAACACTATGTTCCACATTTTTTTTTCCCCACATTATGGCAATATAAACAGATAAGAGATCCATATTTTTAAAAGTTACATTTAAATCAGACACACAATGGGGTAAATGTATATGCTGAGAAGAGACATTCCAGAATCTCTTTTTTCTGTTACCAGTTATTAAATCACCGGTATAATAAACTGGAAAAGAACTACTTTATGAAAATATTTTTTCATTTTATCCGATAAGCAATATTTCAGTTATTTGCAAGTACTAGTAATTACACATACTAAATAATGTTGTTAAATATTTTCATCACAGAAATAGACAAGCAGTCCTGGACAAAATATTCCAAGAAATGCATGCCCATAAACTCAAGGGTCTGAAGTCTTTGAGCTAAGGGGTGGTGCTCTTCTGTGGATTTCCCCCACTTTTTCTAAAGTTTTGACAGTATGTATTTAGCATGAGAACTAACTGGTAAATATGTCAGGTAAGTGATAAAAGTCATACATACATAATTAACAAAATACAAACCTTATTGTGTGTATAGAATGAGAAAAAATTCTATTTTACATAGAATTTTGGAGACTTGTTTAATGGAACATCTTCTCAAATCCTGAACAAAATTGTTTTCTAACTGAGACACAGTTATAACATGTAACACCTCCAATACTACAAAAGGATGTTTAATAAATCTAAGATTTGCATTAGCTCATAAGTAAAACTCAAAAGGTTATAATTTTTTTCTACTATTTTTAAGGAGCACATATTAATTATTGTGATTCTTACTTTACAAAGACCACTTGTAAGGCTGTTCCAAGCTGCACATTTGCAACAGAAAATGTGTTGTAAAGCTAGGAACTATCTTATCAATACAGACTACAACAGGAACAGAACACCCTTTACAAGCTTACAATAATATGACTTTTTAACTCCAAGGAAAAAAAAAAAAAACACAAACAACTCTGCAAGTTTTTCTAAACCTTGTTTTGCTAAACTGTCATTGTTTAAGCCTGTGTGTGCGATACACAAAGACAGAAACAGAGAAAAATGTTCCTTCCCAAAAGTAAGAGAGGATTTATACTTAAAAAATGTATTATCAAAACTACAGCAATGCTTGTCTTTGTTAAAAAAGAACTTTTAGTTTTAAGCACATTTAACATTCCTTGAAATAATCTCTCTGCAACCAGTTTCTTTCAGGAGTCATAAAAACAGTTTCTTCTCCTTCTCTGTGATGGAACAGATGGTTGGAATATGTTTTCTAAATAATTACTGATTGTATCTAATTCCTTTTATTTCTTGAAGGTGAAAGTTGTTCTTGTCACCAAAATATTTATAAAAATACACATTTTTAAATAATTTGAAATTATTGTGGTTTGCAGAGTGTACATTGACATAATTAAATACTTGGTGATACATTTGATCGCTAATCTAAGTATTTTCTGTATAAAACTAACTTCTCCAAAGCAATTAAGAAAAATGCCCTTCTTTGGACTACGTGAAAGAATTTTTTTTAATGTATTTTAATATATAAAAACTGAATAATCTTTACATAAGAAATAGAAGTATTTTGATTCTTTTTAAACAGAACTTCAGCTTTTAATATACCCTAGTGACACTAAGTAAATTTCTCAAAAAATAAATTCCTTAGTGAAAGAATTTGTTGGACTACTAATTTTCAAGTTGTAGTGGGAAAGTCATAAAATAAATCCAAAAGGAAACACGGTGTGAAATCAGAGAAGAATTAGAATCCTTTTGCATACGTGTTAACAATATGCAAGTCAAAAAATTGTGATCAAACAGTACATGGTATTCCAGAAAGTTTTCTGGGAATTTTCCAAGTAAATCCACAGTCTTGATAAAGCATGTCACACAAATTTGATTTTCCTTTCTGCACACTGGCACAATGGTACATTTTATGAAGCCTGTACATACCAGAATACTGAATGCAACAAATTCGAGTTGGTTTAGAAGTAACAGATATCTCTTTCTCATATTTGATTGGAGGATAACTTTCCAATGGATATTCTTTATTTTTACTTCAAAGGAAGAAAAAAGAGAAAGAGAGGAAAAATAATAAGATATCTAAACTCAGTATATTTTCATTTCAATTATGAAATACATGTGCTTTGGGAGCTATTCTAAACTATTTACATAAATATTTCCTGTAAAACTTATGTTAAATACAAGGTAAGAGGTAGAATGAATTTTAAATTGCTGTACTTAAATTACTGCTATCAACAACTGTTACGAACTCATGAGATCAAGAGTTAGTATGTACTTATACATAAAATGAAATTTAAGGGCATACTCACCTTATAAAAGTATTTAAGGAATGCAAATTCTACCTTGTTGTGACAAAATACAATATCAAAAATATCTCCATATGTAAAAATCAGATTTACACTTATGATCTATTTAAGAAGATATTAAAAAACACCCCTACAAAACTTAAAGCACTAAGTAGCTCAACCTATCATAAAATAGCGCAAACCAATCTAGAAATTATCTGAAGTGCTCATTGTGCTATGTAGCATCTTTGTCAGAGACACGGCCAGTGGGATGGAGTGCACCCTCAGCATGTTTGTTGACAACTCCAAGCTGTGGGGAGTGGTCAACATGCTGGAGGGAAGGGATGCCATCCAGAGGGACCTGGACAGGCTTGAGAGGTGGGCTCATGCAAATCTCATGAAGTTCAACCAAGCCAAATGCAAGGTCCTGTACCTGTGACATGGCAATCCCAGGCACAAATAAAGGTTGAGTGGAGAATGACTGGAGAGCAGCGCTAAGGATAAAGACTTGGGAGTGCTCATGGATGAGCTCGACATGAGCTGGCAAGGTGCACTGGCAGCCCAGAAAGCCAACTGTATCCTTGACTTCATCAAACAAAGCATGGCCATCAGGTCAGCAGAGGCAATTCTCCCTCTCTACTCTGCTCTTGTGAAACCCTATCTGGAGGGTCCAGCTCTGGGGCCCTCAACAGAGCAAGGACATGGACCTGTTGGAACAGGTCCAGTGTAGGACCACAAAAGTGATCAGAGGGCTGGAGTGCCTCTCCTATGAAGACAGGCTGAGACTTGGTATTGTTCATTCTGCAGAAGAGAAGGCTCCTGGGATGGCCTTCCAGTTCCTGAAGGAAGCCTACAGGAAAGATGGGAAGGGACTCTTATCAGGGAGTGTAGCAATAGGGTGAGGGGCAACATTTTAAACTGAAAGAGGGGAGATTGAGATCAGATAGTAGGAAGAAATTCTTTACTATGAGGGTGGTGAGACACTGGAACAGGTTCCACAGAGAAGTTGTGGATGCCCCATCCCTGGAAGCATTCAAGACCATGCTGGAAGAAGCTTTGAGCAACCTGGTCTGGTAGGAGGTGTCCCTGGTCACAGAAGGGGGGTTAGAACTCGATGATCTTTAAGGTTCCTTCCGACTCTAACCGTTCTATGAGTCTATGATTGGCTTGCCTATGTGTGCAAGGATTACAGAAATTTAGTCTTGAGCTATTATTTAGGAAACTTTTTTTTAAAAAGAGAAAAATGATAACATTAATAATTCTTTTATATTTGTACTACATGGACCAACAACTCTATATAATACTGAAGAGACAATGTGTGTAATGTCTCCATTTAACATACTGCACCAATTAAGATGAAAGTGCAAGCTCTAAAAAACTATTAATTCTTTACATCTACAGTGATGATGAATCCACTGGTCAAATTCTACCATTATGTATATTCTGTTTAAATATATCAGAGTAAGCTTGCACTAGCTTAAGATAAGATGATTTTAGGTGTGAATGAGGCACATGATTTGAAATAACTAAGTCTCCCCATGCCACATTCAGTTATTTTTGTGACTTGAATTCCAGTTTAAGAACACATGTGAACTATGCTTCCAGCCATATTTAGCACCTGTTCTTCTTTCTAGCAACACAAATGTAAGAAAATAGATGCGTATATTATCTTTTACATATAAGACTTACTCAAATTTAATTGACAGTATGATAATCTGAGTCACTTGCTAGAGTTATGTTATAGCAAATTTCAGAGCCTTTTAATTCCAGTTATACTCCTAACTAAAACGTTTCATCAAGAGATGAACCACAGCTACAAACCACATTTCCAACAGAACTGTATTTATCTTCATTTTAATTTGTTTCTCCTCTAATAGAGTCGCTAGATTACCTACCGTCTACAAGTGGTCTTCCACTTTGATACCTCACTTTTCTTCAGGTTATTATTTGGAGAAAACATGGTCATTCTATAAGAAAGAGCACAGATTCTTCTATATGTAACATTAAACTATTTCTGTTATGAAACATTTATTTCAAACAAAAAAAAATCCTACTTTCTTCTTATTATTTATGTCTACTAGTAACATCAGTAGGCAAGATAATGTTCACATTGACAACAAGACAACTTTCTAATGATCTAATGCCTGAGTTTGTCCCTAAGTGTTGCTTACTCTGATTTATTTGTTGGATAATGCATTCTGAAGGTCAAAAACCATTCATACAAAGTTCTCAGACATTTCTTTATGCAAGCTGACAAAACAAAAAGAGTTTAATCATATGAAAGAGACAGGATGCCTAATATAGATTTTGAAAAGAAGTTGAACACTGACCAGCAGCTGTGAAAATTTTGTTTTACAACATATTTTAAAAGTTATTTTCTTTGATAATATTATATCTGTTTTTCATGGGTCATTAATTTCAGTCATGAGACTATATGTCTCTGTTACATGACAAAATGTCACACACCAATAAAACAGACAAAATAGTAATGTATCTACTCACTGCGGTGCTGATGTATAACCTGATGATTTAATTTTATTATGGAAAACCAATGGCTGATCTTTCACCATGCTTTTCACTCCTGTAGCAAAATGATTTCATTTTCATTAATTTTTTTTTTTTTTAACATATTTTTAGTGTTAAGGTAGAAACTTAGTTAAGCCTGCAGAGTAGAAATATTTGATGTCTCCTTTACAAAACATATTTATGACCAGTCACTCTCAAATAATTATTATTGAGAAAATAAAAGAAATATGAACTGTTACACTTCATAATATCTATCCTCCAATAATATCAATGAGTAGGAACTTCTTTAAACCTTGAATTAACAAGAATATTGTTCTGAGGAACTTTTTTTAATCGATTTACAAATGTGTTCTGTAGTTGCCTATTTTATGTTTGTACTTTATGTGCACTAGCTACAATATAGTCACACTTCATATTTGGAAGATGGAATGCATCTAAAAATCATTAATAAGCTGGCAGTGGCTACACAGAAATGTTTGGGGTTTTATGTGTTTTCAGTCATTAATAACATCTGCATTCCCACTGCTGTACTGAGAAGCCTGAAGGGCACCCTCCAGCCTGAAACTAAATAAGAGCATTTCATATCAGCAGAAAAAAACCTAATTAAATAAATGGGGGGTAAAGGGGGATATTTTGTTGATATTCCCATGAAAAAAAAACTTTCATTGGCAATGATCTCCTGGTCACATGGACCTATACTGAGGTTAGAAACTCCTTCAACTCCTACCAGCTATCCTTTCTCTTTATGTTGTGATGAGGCAGAAAAGGATCCTTCCTAGGAAGCTCCCAGTACCACTTGCCACAGGAGACTGTAGCACTTCCTTACAGCACCTAATCCATCTGAATGTGAAGTGTCAACAAGGGTAGTACAGGCATCGGTGCTGGGTGCCTATAGCAGCCTGGAATTCTAGCTACAACACTGCAGGTGAGTTCTCAAAATACCTTATAATACTAAAGATATATACGTTGACATTCTACCAGGCATTGATAGTGTAAAAATAGATTATTTCTATATGTATACAGCCACTAATATTTTAATATCTTTCCTAAAGAAAAGGTGATGATGAAATATTATTTTGGAGATTTTTTTATATTTTGCTTTACTGTTGTTAAGCAAGGAAGTGACAAGTGCTTCAACAGCAACTGGAAGTCAGACTTTTTTTTTTTTAAATATTAGGATACTGAGGCAAAAATTTCTAATCCTAATTCACAATCCTAAACTTTCAGGTATTGCAAAAATACTCAGGACAATAAAATTAACCAAAACAGGTAACCAAAGCTAAGAAAGAAATTACAAATTATACAGAAAAATATGTTGCAATCTATGGAAAAAGAGTGACTTATGAAAAATTTAAACATTCCACACTATTTAATTCTTTGAAAATCCACAGAAAGTTCTCAGAGGATTGTTATTATAACAGGGAAAATAGCATATTACCATCATTTTCACTACAAATACATATGTAGGAAATTAAATACTACTAGAAGTATAAAATTCTTCCTACTAAAATAAAAATATAATGCAATATATATTTAAAACATAAAAAAATACATAGACTGTATTAGCATCCAGACAGTTGTGAGTAAGCTACTGTTACTAAAAATACAACTTTATTAATTAATTTCCATATTGGTTTATACTTACCAAGCTTTTTATTAGAAGGTTCTTTCAAGTTTTTCTTTAAACCTTTACACAATGGAGAATTTGTCAATAAGGAACACCTAAGTTATAAAACCAAGAAAAAAAAAATCAAAAAAAAAATCAATACATGCAATGGGCAAAAGCATCATATTAGGAAAAGGTACCAAAAATTCTCTTTAGATATTTGTGTGTATGTGTGATACCAGTGATATTTTCATAAATACAAATCAGGAATAACAGATTAGTTATCTGCTCAGATACCCAGCAGCACAGATAAGCCTTGGCCCTGACTAGATTCCCAGGCCATTGCATTTATATGTTAAATCCTAATCCTAAAAAATTTCTTCACCAAAAGCCTTGTCAAGCATTGGAACAGGCTGCCTAGGGAAGTGTTGGAGTCACCATTCCTGTAGGTATTTAAGATGTGTAGATGTGGCACTTAGGGACATGGTTTAGAGGTGGACCTGGCAGTGTTAACTGTTGGGCTCAATTATCTTCAAGGTCTTTTCCAACCTAAATGATTCTATGATTCTCTACAACTGGATGAAGAAGCAGAGTATACCCTCACATGTTTGCTGATGACACAAAACTGAGAGGAGTATCTGATACAAAAGAAGGTTGTGCTACCATCCAGAGAGATATCCACAGGCTGAAGAAATGGGCCGATAGCAACCTCCTAAAGCTCAACATGGGAAAGTGCAAAGCTGGGCAGCTGGGGAGGCACAACCCTATGCACCAGTATATGGCTGTAAGGAAGGCAGTCAGGCTGTGTGCCATCTGCCCAGAGAAAAAGCAAGAGGCAATGGGCAAAAACTGAAACACAGGAGGTTCTGTTTGAATACCAGGAAACCTATTTCTGCTGTGAGAGTGACTGAGCACTAGCACAGGTTGCCCAGGGATGAAATGGATTCTCCTTCCCTGGAGACATTCAAATTCCACTTTTACATGGTGTCAGGCAACTGGCCTTGCTTGAGAAGGGTGTTTGGACAAGATAACCTGCAGAGGTGTCTTACAGTCTCAACCATTCTGCGATTTCTCCCACTCAATACAACTAAAACATGACAGGAAAACAGGTTAAAAAAAACAAAAAACAAACTTGTCAACAAATAACACTGTAAAAGATCATCTGATGCATTTCAGAGTCAGGAAAGCTAATGAATAATCCAACTCGGAAGAAAAATAAACCAACACACTTAAATTACTCTGTACCTGGCAATAACTGATAGACTTTTTTTTCCACATAGTAGAAAATCATTCTGCTGAGTTCTCACCAATGCAGCAAGGTTAATTTCCAACACAGCAATCATATCTTCAAACATTGAGGTGATCAAGCATAAAACCTGCAGCAATTATATTATAAAATAACACTCCATTTACTTCATAATTTAAGCTGCAACACTGAAGCATTTATAATGGAAAATGAAATCACGTTGTGTCGTTTATGAAAATTACTTAAAAATATCCATGTGTTTAGCCTTGCAGAGCATTAAGCAGTAAATAGTGGTTAATGCTATCTTTCAAAAATAGGCTTATGTTGCTTAAATCTGTCTTAACAGACTTCCATACCTAACAGTCACAGAAATTCCAATCTCTTCTACAATAGACTTATTTCTGCAGTTAGAGTTGTGAGAAAAGAAGCACACATGGAAGAAAGTTTGAGAACATAATAAGAACTACTTTTAAAACAAAACTCTAAAATATTAAATATGTAAAAAGACCTAGAATCAGCTCACTTCTGTAGGAAAACTGTAACATTGAAAATGGAATATACAAGCAAGACTGCCTTTCACTTTCTTAAAAGCACTTCTAATGACTTTACACAGAAATTTTCTCACAACTCAAATAGTTTTCACTAGTTTCTTAGAAGAGTTCAGAAGCAGTTCATCCTAGCATTTTTTTGGGAAGCAAAATGTAACAATGCTTGCATATTTTTTCTCTGAAAAGATTGCCTCTGCTCTCCCAATTGTCTTTCTTGACATTCAAAGTACACACTGAACAACTTAAAAAACAATTAATTTTTTGCTTGTTAATCACTTTGGACAGTACTCAAACTGTGAGACCTTTAAAACTACCCAGCTATGTAAACTAGCACATTCCATAAAGAAGAATCAATGCTTTCCAGAGAAACTAGTTTAATTCACATCAATCAAAACAAATGTGCACATTAGTCTGTAAACAAAACACATAATTAATACTTATTGAAAATAACTGTAAATGTGAATACTCATTACATCCGTTTACTGTATACTTACCTTTCCGTTAACTGTCTTCTGTGTTAATGCACACGATCCAGCAAACCGAATGCTGAGGTCACTGTAATCTTTGCCAAAAAGAACATAGTGCTATAAAATTGTATTTGCATTTCAAAAGAAAAAACTATCACTAAAACAGGAAAAAAAATACTCTTACTAATTTGACACCCCGATAACCCACTGTCTTCAGTGTACACCCTTCTAGCTTACCCCCACATTATATAGTAGGACTAGAATAACATTCCTTGTATTAACTTTCATAAACCCCAAAACCAGATAAAATCTAATTGCTAGCCACTACAGAAATCAACACATCTTCTGACACAAGTCAGCAATGCCAGGAAAACATATTAAAATTAGTAGGAAAAAATATTTTGAAAATTCCACTTAGTCTCTACTGTATTCTGCTATTTCACAAACTACTTATAAAATTTATATCAGATAACAAAGGAAAGCAATCACATTATAGTGTGGTCAGATATCTTATTATCATACCTTTGTAAGACAAAAAACCTTCCAATTCAAAGTTTGCCAAATTAATTATTAACAAGTCAGTGGAGGTTCCTATCCAAAAATAGGTAGTATTCAGGGCAGAAGATCTATTAAAAAGGGAGAAAAAAATATATATGAGTATGATAAAGAAGCTTTACTTGTTATCATACAAGATGCAGCAACTGGTTGGGTTTTTTATTATAATACTTGTTACCCAATTCCAGGACAACAATAATAATAAACCACACACACACACACACAAAATTTCAACTTAGAGATTTATTTTTTTTTTTTAAATCTGCAGCTCAAAGTAAATAGCTTCAATCAAATGGTGAAGTTTTGAAAGCTGAGAATAGAACACAATCCTTGATTTATATGTGCTCATGGCAAGTCTAAAACTGTATAGGACATACTGTTCTTCAAAAATTACTTATGCCTGTAGCACAAAGATGCTGTAAAAGCACTGTATGCACAAAGACTAACTTCAAACAAAGAGGCAAATCCACACATGATCTTATGTTTACCTGTAGTACAAAGATACAAAAAGCAGTGAAATTGAAAGCGTGTTTGTACATAGTCAAGTATAAGAGAAAAACCAGACAAGCCTGGAATGTCTGTCTCAGTCTGTGCTTAGTGGCAGTCCTATTGCAACTAGGTAATGAAATCCAGCCTTTTCAAACACCACAGAATAGGCCAACTGGTTACAATTTCAGTAAACACCCTCACAGAAGAAAAAATGTTATCAAGCATAAGAAGATTATGACAATATAACAGTTGCTATCCTCAAAAACTAAAAATGCTACAGTTAATGAAAAGACATCATGGTCAATGTCCCGGTTTCATCTGGGACAGTTAATTTTCTTCCTACTAGCCACTATCTTTTATTCTTTATTATTAATAATAATCTCTTCTACTACTGTGCCATTAAACTTAACCCGCAAGATTTTTTTTCTCCTTTTTCTCCCTCTTTTTCTTACTCTTCTCAGGAAGGGGCTGCTGGGGAGGTGCATGGGAGTGAACAGCCACATGGTCCTAGTTGCTGGCTGGGGTTAAACCACAAGAACAATTTAATACATTTTTCCAAATAAGAGTGCAGAGACTTATTGGTTTGATTTGTAGAGTCAGACTACAAGAGTTAAAATAAGGGTATGGAAAAATATAAAGCTGAAACTTGGCATAAAAATACTCATTACAGTGGCTTAATACTTTTTAATAAAAACAAAACAAAACCCAAAACAGTCAAATACTTTAAAAAGCAGATGGGGAAAAACAGCTTCAATTCTAGTTTGTGATATTTTTATGTGTTCCACATAGTTTTATTTGTGGTTTGCACTACTTTCATGCATGGTAGTAAGAGGCTGATATTATTTGTAAAGAAGTGGCACTATCAAGTTATTATGAACAATGATAACTGATATGTACGGGATGTCTTCACACCTACTTTACAATAATAAAATGCCATCCACTGTAAGAAATTACTCAAGTCAAAAAGCTTAGGAAAGTATGAGACCCATAATGTTTCGCATATCAGTGTTGCAAAAATGTTTCATTGTTGCATTTCATTGCAGGCAGAAAAACTGGTAAAACAGGGATTCCTCAGTTGTTCAGACAAGTCTGAACCACATGCTAAAACCAATACATAGCAACTTAAAAAATTAATCAAAAAATACTTCTAAATATAAAACTAAAACTAAAAGCTAATGGAACTGGACTAATAATAAGAATGTAATGGTCATGGTTGTTTATGAGCAAAAAAAAACCCTCCAACTCTTATGCAATAGCTGAAAGCGTAAATAGTCCTTTGATGTACAATGCCAGGGGGATATTGGAAAGTGATATTATCTCCATTAAGTAAATTATTTCAAATAACCTTTTAATGGTGATCCATTTAAGGCAACCATGTCCAAAAAGGACATTGAAAAAGAAATTAGATTTAATTTCAAAAAAAACATTCAAAAGCAAACGTTAAAATGTTACAGGAATCATGTCTTATACAAGGTGCAAATTATTTTATCTGGGAGCTTAGACATAACTTGTTCATGAGCTATAATTTGCTATGCAAGGAGGGAACTTGATAGTAGCTGGTTCTAGAGCCTATAACTGTACATGAAAATAGGGTAATTCAGATAAAGAATAAAATGGAATGAATCAGTTGCTGGAACAACTTAACTAGATATAGTGCAGTCTTCATCACTGGAAAACTAGATATTTTTAAAGATGTAGTTCAAATAAAACCTACAGTTTTGAAGAAGATGAAGTTTTGTTGATTTGAGAGTTGTATTATACAAGCAAAAAGACTAACTGTAATAATTCATCTTCTGGCCTTAGAGTTCTAAGATCCCATTAAGGTATGTCTGAGATACATCTCTAAAATCACCATTCCTTTCCTTTCAATGGTAGTCCTTCTGAAAATGTAGGCATCGTGAAAATAACTGTTAACAAGCACTTCAAGATGACTTAAAGACAAATAAAATGATCCAGGACTGCTGGATTTTTCATCTCTGTTTATCAAAAATTGTTTATATATCTAATCAGAGGATTAATCAATTATACACATATAACCTACCATAGAAAAAGAGTGGAATGAGTGGGGGGGGGGGGGGGTTGGTTGTTTGGTTTTTTGTTTGGTTTTTTTTTTTTTTCATTGGTTGGACTAGATGATCCTAAAAGGTCCCTTCCAACCTAGGTGATTATGTGATTCTGTAAAACATGACGTGACCAATAAATTTATCCAAATGACAACTATAAGTAACAACAAAAAGTTGTTCTGCGAAAGAGTTCTTGTGTCAGTATCCTGAACAGATCCCCAGGTGCCTTATACCTTATAACAGGGTTAAACTTCTCTTTAGGAAAGACAAGCAATATAAGGATTAATTTAGGCCTCTCCTAAATATCTCCTCTACCTGGCCAACCAATTCCATGGGAAGTAGTAAAAATATCATGATTTGAAATGTCTGTCTCTCTGACAGACTTTTGGATAGAACAGGTTATGTATTTCAAAAGTTATTTAACTTATTTTATTTTTATATTAAAAAAACCTTTATTTTTATATTAAAAGTTACTCGGAAGGCAAACTGACAGGCACACAGTGACTGCATCAGACTTACTTCCTTAGGAAAGCAAAGTTTAGCCAAACAAATATGGCCATTTCATTCCACTTGGCTTCTTAATTATTTTTTTTAATTGATCTTCCTTGATCAACTAGTATCAATAGATGCTAAAATTTTTTTCCTAATACCATTTTTATAAAATTATTTTTCAGACTAGAACACAGTTTTAACTTTGTAACAGTTTGTGTATATTATCTGCCTAAAAGTAGGCCACCAAAACTCGCAGATCACTAAATACATTCTTTTGCATTTTTTAAAATATAGCAAATTGCAGTGAAAATAACCCAAGAACCAATGGGAACTCCTCAGAGTGGATTCTAGCCAAACACTTGGTGTCATTTTAAAGGACTTACATGCTTTCTTCATTATGAAAACATACTGAAAAGTCACAGTGCTCAATTAAGAGGACAGGCAATGACGTTTCTACTGATCTTTCTGGCCTCATGTTGTTTGTTCTGCAGAGCTTGGAAGTATTTTGCCCCTCACCTAAGAAAGAAAATCATCAGTACTAGCTATCAAAAAACAATGAAATAAGGGAAATAGATTGAATTTAAGAGAGAATTAGAAGTAGTAAACTAGTATGAACTAAGACCACACAAGAGTTTTCTTTTTCAAAAGATGGATATATCTTAAGAGCAAGCCCTCTTGAAATATCTTTCCTCATTGTTATGTTATTTTTACTACCATCTTCTTTCAAATACATAACTCCAAATAGCCCACTTAAGGACTGAAAAGGAGTTGGGGGAATTTAGGTGTGTTCATCTCAAAAAGTGACCCTGAAAGACATATTCCAGCATGGAATATGGGTACCCTTCCTCAGCCTGAAAATTCCTTTGACGCTAAATTTATAACATAATCAAAAATCAAGATGGAAAGACACCTCAGCAACATTGAATATTTTAAATAATAACAAGAAATGTAGCAGTCTTTCACATTAGGTTAGGAGTTTAGGATTATTGAAGCTGGAACCCTAAGCAGCTAAGAATGCAACTATCACTGAAGCCAGAAAAAGAGCAAGCAAGAGAAACCAAATCTTCCTTTCCCTAGAAAAAGCTCCCTTTTGCTTGCCTTTAGGAGGATTTCAACTCACTTCAGCTAATGTGCAAGTAGTCTGAATGTCTCATTTGAGAACATGAAATCATGTTGCTGAGGTTGCTAGTGCAGTCTTTAAAGGTTTTTAAGTACTCTCTTGTACCACTAGAAATGCCACAGCCAAAGAAGTACCGTATGATGGAGGTACTGGTACGGATTTAAAATAAAGAGGTTCCTGGAAGCATCAAAGTTAACTAAGAAATGGTACTCTGTTTAGACAGTAGATGAATTTTTAGGCACTGATTGTGTTCTCACTGAAGCCTTGCACAATGAATTCAATAAAACCCAAATACTTAGTAGTTCACATCACGCACATCATGTTTTATAAGCAGTTGCATTGGCCAAGTTTTTATTACAGACATACATGCATAATTCTTTCCAGATATGCCAATACTGAACTTCATATCAGCTTCAGTGAGAACTCCATGCCACAGTCTGAGACTCATAACTCTGTCACTTATAATAAATTCTCATAATATAAAAAACATACCATCAGTAGCCAGTAACAACTAGAATATACCATAAACAGCATTCTAGGAGTACTGTGTTACCTATTTCTTTTCCAGATTTCCACACTTTACTACGGAATTTCTCATGCTCTTTCTTTAAGTTGATAAGTGCTATGCAACGGTAATTATGATCAGTGATTAAACTGAAGATCCAAAGCTGCAGGAAGAAGGAAAAAATTGCATTTTTTTTCTTAGTGTCTTTTTACTTAGTGTCAAAAGTAACCTTTTGACACTAAACATACAGTTTACATGAACACAAAGGTTCAATATGTAAAACTTGATGTAACTAATGATTTTTTATATCTAGAATGCCACCTTAGACCTGAAATTCAATTACATGTGTTTCCAAGATTATCAAAGGATATATTCAATATTAACCACTATCAATTTGAACTACACATCTAATTCCCACATGTTTATGTCTTGGAAAAAACTCCCCATAGGCTACTTCCCACAACTAAAAGTCACAGGTAGCTTGCATATAATTGCTCACTGAGTCATGTAGATCGATTTCATTTATATCTTTCTGTTTTCAAGCACCACTATAGTTAATTCCTTAATTTTCTTCACAATACACTGAACGGTAACACTGAAGAAAAACAGCTGGAAAATCTCATGTAAATATAATATCAACACTAACTTAAAGAGGAGGTGGGATGCATATTCACCTTCATCACATTTTGATTAGAATTCTAACATGCTGAAATCATAGTCTCTTCCATTTATTATCATGTGTTTCATACCTCGGCCAAAATAGGAGAATCCTATTTTTCACCTTTTTTCTTTTAAAACACATATATTTATAGCCTGTCAGTGTACTCTTCTTATATAATCACTGACTGTGCTCTTAAAAACTTTCCTGGTTTTCAGCAAAAAGTTTCCATTTTGTAATAGAGGTCTTATATACTATATATCATTTATGCTCAAAGCATTGAACTATGCTTACTGAAATAACTACTGTAATGGTTCAAAAAATATGCAGATTATGCAGCTTTTTTATAGACAGACACATTAGTAATAGTTGACTGTTTTAAAATAGAGACTAAGTTTAATAGGTCATTCTTACCTGTCCCTCAGCACATCCAGTGATCATCTGTTTATTTTTTTCATCAATTAGAAGACTTAACAAAGGAAACGCTGTTTCAAAAAAGATAAAATTATTTCCAAAAGCAGACACAAATCAAGTATTTAATTGTAATACATGATTCAAAATTGAATCCTCCTATTCATAAAGACAGGTGAAAAAAACCCTGACTGCAATTCTTACGGCTGCATAAAGTTTCACATGTCTCAGCCTTTGTGCTGCTCAGGGCTTTCCATCTGCAGTTCTGTGTCCTGCCTTCCACCCCAGCAGCTGTGGTGAGGTTACCTGTGGCAGGAGCTTTCCCTTGTTGTTCCCAAGTTGTTAGTCTCATGGCATTGCACCTGCAAACCTTGATATTGTGGTTAGGGCAGGTTTTCAAGGGAAGCAATTGCCACAGGCAACCAGGAGGGAATCACCTCTTCTTTCCTACCATGTGGTTTTAGCTTTTAGTTTACATGAGGTCACCCAATAATATGTATGCACAAAACTTAACAACCAATCTCCATGCAGCTTGTTCCTCAGTGTGTGTGCTCTGATCACCCCTATTAACACCACAAGCAGGAATAACCAAAGGGGAGCTTGAGCAGGTCTTGTTTAAAATTACATGGTTCCTGAAGGAAAAATGCTATTGGGAGGGGGGCTTTCTGCTGCGCTGGAGATAATGCTTGCCTTCCTCCTCTTCTGTCCTCTTGCTTTTATCTTTTCTCAAAAGTAGTTTTCACTTTTAAAGTAAGTATATGTGATCAGCTGCAGACACTGCTGATACATCTACGTATGGTATAGTATTTCTTTCCATGTCATATACAAAATTTGAAAGAAAAGAAGCCTGTAGTATAGAAACAATGGAACTGTACCTACAAAACAGGAGAGCTTAATTTGCATATCTCAGTAAATGGCAAGTTATACGCACACTCTGTACAAAAAGAGCTGTTTATGAAAATACACTAAAACTATCTACCCAGAAGTACAAATTAAAGGTAAGTATATTTACTACTGGTTTAAAAGTATAATATGTTTACTCCTACCTTGTCTAATGGGATTGTTTTCAATAAATCAACTAAAAACTTCTAAATATTTCTATGTTTTTGTTTAAGGAGAAAAGATTTTTTTGCTATGAAAAAGTATGTATAAAAAAAAAAAAAACAACTTACCTGTTAATACTCCTGACTGATATATTAACTGGCCAGTGGAATAGTTCCACACCTTTAGAGAAAAAACAAAAGATAGGCACCTACTGAGATCTTTAAGGAAAATGCAAACTTCAATGGCCATCATGTGGTGAAAACAGAAAAATGCAGCCATTGAAAGTGATACAATATGGTAAGGATTTTTTCCCAGCTGTTTTTTTCTAACTATGTAGGGTTTTGTTTATTTGATAAATATCCATAGTGAAAAAGGTGAAATTCATCTGGTATGGATTCACAAAGTAATTAGAAGTGCATATTATCATATTTTCTTAAATTGACCTCTTGGTGAATTTAGCTAAATTAATGAAAAAATATACTTGAACTGGTTCTAGATTTCACGTGGGGAGCTTGCATAATTTCACAATTTTAATATTGATCTCTGGGATAAGAGATCATTATTAATAATAATGATACTTTTTATGACCTATAGACCCACGTATAAGTCAATTTTCATTATTAACATGACTGTTTCTGAGTGACACATTCTATGCTTAATAGTTGATTAAGAAACCTAGCTAAAACCAAATTTTTTCTCTCATGTTGTTATTTCTATGAGCCATTATCTCCACAAGTATTTTCACTACATTTATCATAGCTATCACAGCTGGGATTGAAAAAATCACAGCCAGTCAGTCCCTGCTTTCTGAATGTGGCTGGGAGCCTCTGTTTAGCTCCCAACCTTTCCTCTGTGTTCATGTTTCGTTTCTCTCTGAATGTAAACATCCATCTTCTGAAAAGCTGTTTCCTAAGACCTTGTTTCACAAATTTATCTGAAGAGATTCTCATCTGTTTCACTTCTTTAGCCACTTTAGCCAACTAAAAGGGCTAGGGGAGTATAAAGTTTTGGACACTTCAAGTGTACCTGAAACATTTAAATTACAGCCAAACTGATAAAAATATTATATTTTATTTCCACTTGGCAGATTGTGATAATCACCAAAGTTAACACTTCACTGTAGAAAGTTTTGAATATACAAAACCTGCATTGTTCTCTTCAAAAAGAGTAAATATTTTCTACAATAATTTCCCAAGCAACGATAAGAACAATGTCCTGATGTCCATGAAGTCAAAGATGTTTTTATTTAATCTTCAGAAAATATTTAAAGGGGAAAAAAGACTACATTACATTCACTACATTATAATTTTTTCAAGTGCAGCCCTACAATTTCCTTGCCTTAAAGGTTCTGTCTTCTGACACTGATATAAGCCTACTTTTCTCCCACGTGCAAAACTCAGCAGCAGTCACTGGAGCCTGGTGGCCATCCAATTCAGCTAGTACAGCTTCATTCTGTGATTAGTCAAATCAAAATAAAAACAGATTAGTTTTCAAACTAAAAATTATAATCACTTAATGTTATAATAATTAACAACTGTTGCTAAAAATTGTCAGGTTTTGATATAAAATATTATTTCAATAAGATTTTTTCTTACAGATTTTTTCTTACAGAAACTGCAGCCCTGTATATCATCCTGCTGGCAAAACCACTACACATTACATTTGCCTCTTCAGAATGAATGATATAAGAGTAATTTTTCAGATACCCTCAGAATATTTTCTTCTTCTAAGTTACTGAATTCTTTTAATTTCAATTTTTTTAATAAATTCATCTGTCTGTTATATGATTCTACGATAGACATTAACTCAAGCTTATTTTCTTCTCTATGGAAAAAATGAATGTTTTTGCTTAATTATACTGGCATTTTTATATCATTATTTATCTGAAAGTGAGTAAGTTAAAGAAATAGCAGCACCATGGCTACAAAGAATGGTATCTCACCTTTGCACTTAACATGTAGATGCAATTTCCAGCACAAACTGCCACTTGTTGATCATCCGGACTAAATCTTACATGAAGCACCACTCCCAAAAGAGTTCCTATAACAATTCCTCGAGGTGATAAGCCTGCAGCAATTTTACTGTTATTGAGACTCAATGAAATATAAAACTCTGGTGCAATGAGATTCTTAGAAACTTTACATATCAGTTATCTAACCACAGCACTATCCTGGTTTCTGTCAGGAAGATGCACAGAACAACCCACAGGTTAATTATACCCAGCTATTGCAAAGCAAACCACAGAATGATGCACAAGCAGGATTCCTCCCTCCGCCTTGTTGCCTAGATGTGATCTCATACTCTTTGAGATACTAACAACAAGTGTGTTCATCAAGTCAGGCTTCCATGGGAAACTGCCAGGGACAGGATTTTTGAAGGAGGCGGATATGCCCAAAGAACCCAGTAGAGCCACGTTCATTTTGGAGACAAGAAATCCTAACTAAAGCCCAGCAAAACAGCTTGCTTTTTTTTTTTTTTTTTTTTTTTTTTAATTTGAAAAATACTTCTTCCAGGAGAATATCCCAGCCACTCAGCCGTCAAGCAAGGAGGACTTCCCTTTTCTTGATTTTAATTCTTCTGTGAGAAAGGGCTGAGAGAGGAAGTACGCTACTAAATACAATTATAGAGTCAGATAACAAGATTAGTTTTGAGAACAGGCTCATGTTTCAACCCTCTCTGCGTGACTTTGTTCTGGTCATCTCACTGGTTCAAGCTGGCTGATTTCTGCAGCTCTCTATTTCATGATGCCACATTTAACTACGTGAGGAGATTTTGGACATCTCATTAAATTTTAGCCTTTCATAGGCAACAAATTAACTAGTTTACAGGCACAACTATACGTGTCCTTTTCTAGATCTTATCCTAGATGCTGTGTAGTGTTTCTACAATTGACTATTGTGTCTACCAGGATGGAGAGGCAGATGACACAAACAAACCCCTGACTTTCTCCCTCACAGAAAACATGCCAAGATGGTGCAGAGCACAGTTTGTGAAGAGAAAGACTATACAGCATCTGTCAAAATGCCTGTGGATAGAGAGGAAAAGAGAAAGGGAGCAGCAGCAGAGAATCTGGCTTTCAAATGACTTTGTATTAAAACTACACAAACTCTTTGTCTGTTACTAACTGTCCACTTCTAGCTTCCATTTTCCTCTGTTACTCTTATATGGATTAAAATGTAATAATGACATTTATTTTAAAAGCACTTAAAGTTTTCACTTTACAACATTAATTTTCATAGTATGCAGATTTGCACATTGGTTATGGAGTAGAACTTCTGCTTTCTTTGTGTTAATCCATCATAACTCTTTTTCACTCATGCACTCTCCTCCCAAATCCTTGCCTTGATCCTCTGAACCCGTGGCAACAGTGTTCCAGACAGAGGCAGGACCAGACAAAAGTAGGATATAAAACATTAGTTCTACAGGTATTCCAGAAAAAGTGGAATTTAGTTATTTTGGCATTTTATGCTTAGATATGTAGTGCTGAGATGATTAAAATTTCGCTGTGTCTTTTATTTCACAGCCTCTATTTCACGCTGCCTTTGCAACGCTTCTCTGCCTTTCCTCCGAGGTTGCCCGCACTCGCCTGGTCCCGCACAGCACCTTGGCCAGCTCCCGGGGCCTTCCACTCGCCCCCGGCACCCCCGGCCTCACACCGCGCCGCGGCGGGGGCTGCACCCCCGGGGCTGCGGGCCGGTAGGCGCTCGGGAGCGCGGGGGTTGCTAACGCGGGGTCTTCTAGAAGGTATGGTGACCTGGCTGGCTGGTCTAGGGGCCTGATTCAGCCTGGCACTGCCGAAGCAGAGCAACAGAGAAATAAAGAGCTATTTGTCCCTGTTAGAGCTTCTGAATCAGAGTGGCTAACACACGCTGCTCCAAAATAGCAAACTTCCTATAGCATGAGTAGTGGAAGAAAAGGAGGTCTTGGGGAGTTGTCTTCTAAGGTGGCCATTGATTGGAGACCTGGCCAGGCATTGCTTGTAGGAGGTGGTGAGTGATTGCTTTTGCATCACTTCCTTTTTCTACATATATAATATGTTATATGAATAATACTCTACCTTCTTGCACTTTCTGCGTGCATTCATCAAGATCCCACACTATTACACGTTCACGAGAAGCAGAGCAGACAAGAAGTGGATTGGGTTTACTTCCAAATGACACCGCCGAAATTGAGTAATGATGTCCTGACAATCGTAATGGCTGACAAATGCAGATAAAGAAGAGTTAAATGAGTCACTTCAAACTAAGATTATGAACAATACAAAATTACAGATGGTTAACAATTTCAAAACAGTGATTTTTTTTCTTTACTGTTTTAAAATCACTTAACTACAATGTAGCTTACTGGGTCTGTCTGGGATAGAGTTAACTTTCTTCATAGCATCTTGTGTGATGCAGTGCTTTGGATTTTGTCACGAAAACAGTGACAATGGTCAAAACACCAATGTTTTGGCTGTTGCCAAACAGTGCTTGCACAGTGTTAAGGCTTTCTCTTTTTCCCTCTCTGTCCTGGCTCCAAAGCAAACTTGCTGGGGGTGCATAAGAGAGTGGGAGGGGATAGAGCCAGGACAGAAAAGGATATTCCCTACCATATAGGGAATATGGTCAGCAATAAAACTGAGGTATTTGAAGAAGGTGCTGGGGGGGCTGAGGGTTTATGTTCTAAGCTGACCATTGCTTGAAGCCTGGGGATTGGTCTGCTTATAGATGATGAGTATCACTTCTTTTCTCCTCTTTTCTTCACTCATTCAATTATCTTTATATGGACCTGGGATTTTTTCTCACTTTTCCCCATTCTATTCTCTTTCTCACCCCACTGAGAAGGAGTGAGCAGGAGACTGGGTGCTGGCTTAGCTGCCAGCCAGAGTCAACCCACTACAATAGTTTATATTATTCTCATCTCGGTAACAATGGTCATAACAAATGCTAGTGTCTTTCCGGCATTAAAATGAAACCTGTCACTCCTACACTACTCCCAAATATCTTATATCTTCCTTTTCGTTCTCCTTCTGAACTAATCGCCTATAAAGAGACACATTCTGTTTTTACCTGAGCAGTTGCTGTATTCCAGATGCATAGCTCATTGCGATCCAAAGGGAAAGCACAGTGATGGTGGCTACACGCCAGCTGAACAAGGGACTCGGACAGTTTGGATCTAAACAAGTGTTTTTCGCAGACCACGTCAGGATTGCAGCTTCCTTCAGCAGAGCAGAGGTCTCCGCCACTTTCCATCCTGCGGATGACACGGGCTCCGTGGGGAAACCCCACGGGGGACCGGTTTCGCCTCGCCGGCCGCGTCCTTACCGCCTGGCAGCTCGGGGGTCGCCGGGTTACACGGCCGGACGCGGGGAGAAGCGCAGGGGCTCTTTCCCGGCCCCACAGCCCGATCCCGCTGAGAGACCCCCGCCTCGCCCGCCGAGTGCGACCGCAGCCCCCTCGGGGCCGCGCGAGGTCTGCCCCCCCTCCCGCTCCCGGCAGCGCGTGGCCCCTCGCCTGGGCAACGGCTGAGCGCGCGCCTAACGGCTCTCTCGCGCCCCCTGCGGGCGCCCAGCGCAGCGCAGTCCTCAGCCATCGGCAACAGCAACAGCGACGCGATTTCTGTTTCCCTTACCGTGTGAACGTTGTCTCTTTCTTCTAAACATGTCGGCGGCGCCAAGGGGCCTTCGCCCTCCTCAGCATAACCCTGGGCTGCAGCGCGGGCAGCGGGTCGAGGGCAGCCATTCTTCCCACTCTGTTCCGCTCTAGTGAGACCCCACCTGGAGTGTCCAACTTTGAGGACACCAGCACAAGGCAGACGTGGTCCTGTGGGAGCAAGTTCAGAAGAGGCGCACAAGCACCTCTCCTGTGAAAACAGACTGAAAGGATTGGGGTTGTTCAGCCTGGAGAGGAGAAGGCTCTGGGGAGACCTTATTGCGGCCTTTCAATACTCAAAGGGTGCTTAAAAGAAAGAGGGAGACTGTAAAAAAGACTTTATACCAAGGCCTGTAGGGACAGGACACAGGGAAATAATTTTAAACTGAATGAGTGTAGATTTAAATTGGATGTAAGGAGGTAGCTTTTTATGATGAAGGTGGTAAGACATTGGAACAGGTCCGTTGGCGGAGTTCGGGGGTGCGGGGCGGGGAGTCTGTTATTAACGGACAAAAGCCAGGCCCTGCCGGTGGCTACCGGAGCCCCAGCAGGGAATGTGTGGAACGGAGGTGTTCCGCGTTGCCATGACGCCGCCGCCAACTCTCGCGAGAGTTGGGAGAGTCTCGCTCCCGCCCCGCCCCCGGGGAGGGGGACGGGCAGGGGCGTGGCGGCAGCGGCGGGAGAGCTCGTCGGTAACGGCGGTGAGTGGCGTTCCGTTCCGTTCCCCGCTCTCCCCCTACAGCCCCTCACAGCCCCAAGTCCTTTCACTCCCCACTCAGGCGGTGCTGGACCCGGTGCCGCTCCTGGGGGGTACGGGGTTGGGGGAGGCGGCCCGGCCCGGCGCTCTGCCAGCTCCTCAGAGGCGGCCTCCGCGCCCGGGGCCAGGCCGGACCCGCCTCAGCCCGCCCTTGGGGAGGGGTTTGGCCGCGACTTCCCCCCGCCCCGCTTCGGCCGCCGCACGTCGGCGAGGTCTGCCGCTCTGCTTCGCCCGGGCCGTCTCCTCGCCGCAGGTCAGAGGTGAGCCGCGACCCCGGCCTTCAGTCGGCGGGGTAACGCCGGAACCGCTGCAGAACCCGGGAAGGGCGGCGGAGTCCGTCGGAGATCGCTGGGAACCGGCCCCCAGCGGCTGTCCCGCCGCCGACGGGAAGGGAGGGAGCCGGCGGGGGCGGGCAGGGGCGCTGGTGTCTCTGTCCAAGGTCTCCCGAGATCCCATCTCCTTCCAAGAGCCGTAGGAACGGCGGTCGTTGGTCCCTAGGTAACTTATTTTTTGCTCAGATGTGCAGCTCTTCCTGCTCCTTCACATGGATATTTCATATTTCAACCGCTTCGGTTGAAAAGTGGCGGAGTCAGTTCCCCGACACAGGGAGACAAGAGGCAGAAGACTGGTGGGTTTTTGGTTTGTTTTTTTTTCCTGTTGCCGTCGAGGGGGATTTGTCAGTCTGGCAGGTTCTGTGAATGCCGTGCTTCCTTTTATGCTGCCTTTGCAGAATCATGGCCTTGTATTGTAGAGGCCTCTGGGGCAGAAAACTGAGAACTACAGAAACACTTATACATTTTTCCCCTAGATCCTTTTAACTGTAAAACCTCTGAAGCTTTAAGTGACATCTGAGTGGAAATAGATGCTAGCAGGGAACAAAACAACTTACCGGTGGGTTTCATGTGTAAGATAATTGTAGTGTCCTGGAAGGAATGAGGGGGTGTATGGCTCCTATACTTGACTGTGATTTGCATGTCAAATTCAGTCAGCTGTATACTTAGGAAGCCTTCAGCAAGGTTCAGAGCTTGCTTCTTTGCATGCGTACACTTAGTGCAAGTGTTCAGAGGACCAGCATGCTGCCAGCATGCTGCTCAGGCTGCCTGACTGGGAGCACTCAACAAGGAGGCAAAGATGCAAGAGCCTTAATCTTGCAGCAGTCATTTCCCTCTCCGCCTTGCCCCAGTAACTTCACCTTTCTGCTCTGTAAGTGCTGTAAAAAGCTGAGCGTTTGTATAGCAACAAAATCTTCAGGAAAGTAAATGCATTTTTTTCAGGGAAAGGATGCCAAGTGTAGTCCCAGAAACAATCCACACCACAGGAACATAAATTAATGTATTATGTCACCTGATAATTTGGTTTTATTTCTAACTCCTTTCCCAGTGGAAGTCAGAGTGCATACTGCTCCATATGTCCAGACTGGCACCTTTGCTGTCTTCTGAAGTTAAAATGGGAGAACAAATAGGATGCTCTAAATACCCAATACATAGTTAAGTATCTTCAGGCATGCGAAAACCTTCTTTTTTAACTGTTTTTTTTAAACCGAGGCTAAAAATCATTACCAGGATTCATTTTTTCTGGGTATCTGTCAAATTTGGTACATACGCAGGTAGAATGAAGCTAAAGTCTCTGTGTCAGTTCTGGGTGAAAAAACACCTGCTTGATTAATTTCTGCTTTAACCTCTCTCAGAAATTCAAGTCATTTTAACTCTACAGAGCTGTGCATCTTAGCAATGAGTTTTGTTACTATTAAAAAAGAAGATAACGAAAATACTTCACTGAAGTTGCTTGTCTTTATACAGACTAGTGGTGATTTCTACAATTACCAAATTGAAAAAAAACCCTAATCAGTTCCTTCCAGGAATGGAATATGCTGGAATCTGGATCATGTTTTGTATTCACAGGGTAGAACACGGGACGCAGGAGGAGTCTGAATATAGCTTAAGACCATGGCAGCACGCTGGAGGAGAGCGTTGATATTTGTGGCAGCTCAGGTACTATTTGTGCTAAATACTTTCGAGGAAGAGGACGTTCCTGAAGAATGGATTCTTCTTCACGTTGTTCAAGGTCAGATCGGGGCAGGAAACTACAGCTACTTAAGACTAAATCACGAGGGAAAGATAGTGCTTCAGATGCGAAGTTTAAAAGGTGATGCAGACTTGTATGTGTCCGACGTGACGCTTCACCCCAGCTTTGACGAATACGAGTTACAGTCTGTGACCTGTGGCCAAGACGTCGTCCATGTTCCCGCCCACTTCCGCCGCCCAGTGGGAATAGGGATTTACGGTCACCCCTCTCACCTGGAGAGCGAGTTTGAAATGAAAGTGTACTACGATCGAACAGTTGTACAGTACCCCTTCGGTGAGGCTTCTTACAACCCCGAGGAGATGGAGGCAAACCAGAAACACTCACAGTCTACAGAAGATGAGTTTCAGGATGGGGAGTCTGTTTTCTGGACTATACTTTTTGGAATCTTGAAATTAATACTTGAAATTCTTTTTTAAATTGATACACACTGGACTAAATCACACTTCAGCCTGTGAAACTGAATACAAATGACTTGTTGTAATATTTAATAATCTTTGTTATGTTTCCTGAGGAGGTATTCAGGTTACTTTTCCTAAAGCAGAAAGTAAGTGGGGGAAAAAGCCATATTTTAATTTTATATTGTAAATCCTCCCCATATGTAAAATAAGCAGCAAGGACAGTATTTGCGGCGTTCTTCAGAAATCAGGGCTTCAAAATGAATGTACAGATGGAATCTTATTAAATTCACTTTAAACAGGTGCTTAGGAAAATCAACTCCAAGTCAGTATTTTCTATCGTTGTTACAAAGAAAAGTAAAATAACAAACTGCTGCACTTCAGTGCCCCCTCTCAATTTAGAATGTATTTTAAAAGAAAATCTACTCCTTTTCTGATACTGAGCAATTATTTCTAGTAAAAATAATTAACAATGGCTTTTGAGTGTACACAAGTGGAGGAGCCTAGAGTAAAGGAAGGAAAACCCAGTCGGCCACCCGAGGGGAGAGATGATGTGTGGTTTGACTGCTTGTTCTCTACAGCGAGTCAGCCATCTGTCAGGCAGAGTCTGTCCAGTCACTTGTCACCTCTGCAAATCCCTGACCTGAATCAAGCGCGTGTTCCTTCTTCACCGTTACTGCAGGCAGAGCGAGGCTCCAGCTGTTGGCACTTGTCAACACGACACTTGCATTCCTCGTTAAAAGCAACGCAGCATACGCTATCTTGAACTTGAGAGGTGTTCTCTTGCCACCTCCCTTTATAGTTTTTTGTGATTGATCTTTTTAGTACATCTTTATGAATAAGTCATTAGCTTGCAACGAAAATTCCGCTGAAATGAATTTGCAGTACGTTGTAGGAAGGTCAGGTCCTGCCCACTCTTCTTTGAAAATTAGTTTTTCTGTGAGTATTTTTTGCTTTGGTCAAGTCTTTCAAAATAACCAGTTGCTATGCAAATAGTTCATGTTTAAATTGCTCTGTAATTTTCTTTTCGCAGAGCTTACTGATGAGTGCACTGAAATAAACAAGTACGGTACTATAATTTTATACAAATGGTGCATGTATGATTTAAATTTCATTACTGAAAGCCTTCTCTTTTTGAGAGGGGAATTTTGCTCTGTCTCTAGACACCTGACAGAACATTACCAGTGACTTCTATGACAAAAAAATCATTATATAGCCAAAATTATAAGTTTATTTGGTAAAAAGAAAAAAAAAGTGGTATTGTTCCTCTTAGAGTGGTTGGTTAAATAGCACCAAACTATCACTTTAATTTGTGCAGTTAAGTTTTGGACAGCAAGTTTTGGGGATATTTTAGCCCTCCTTGCTGTTTTTCCCCCTTCTTCCTCCTCTTCGGGGTACGGGAGGGTCTTTCTGACAACAATCACAAATCCAGCGACCTAAGAAAAGAAAGTTATCAATTATTGGGAAACTTCCTTTGTTACTCATTCATCTAGTTCCACACCATTCTACTAATAGGTGCTCTTCCATTTGCAGTACTTCCTTTAATGTAATCAACCAGTGCTTTTCCTTAAAATGTAGGTTCTTTTCTAAAAGGTACAGAAAGCAGCATATAAAATCCACCCTCCGTTGTGGACTCATTACATCGAGCAGCTGGTGACATTAATCTCTCTGGACCTCAAGCAGCACCAGCACCGCTAAGGAGGTGATTATTAGGAAAGATCTTGACAAACAATGCTCAAGTTTGCAAGAGGTGGTGTCAGGGGAATGACCACAGCTGGAGGTGACGGGCAGCTGAGTTGAGCAGAAATGAGGGGCAGTTGGGGAATGTTGCTTTTCTGCCACAGGTACAGGGTCCCGCTCCCCAAACCAACGTCAATTATTTCAGTGCAGTCGGGCAGCACAGATTAAACTGCTGGCAGGGGTTCCTCGACAGACCTTGTACTAAAACTCATTTACTGAGGGAACAATAAAGGGTTGAGCAAAGAAGAGAAGTATTTATCTGTTTATATTACAGCAACTGGAATCACAAAGGCTGCTTTGTTAATTTTGTAGGCATGTAATCTGTTTTGTTTAGATTATGTCCTTAGGTCAGCCTGAGTTAAATTGGCTAGCTAAACTGTACTGAAGTGACAGCTAGCACCAGTGCTTCCCAAAATGGGGACTGCAGAACTGTAGTTACAGCCAATATTGTCACTGCAGAACTTACAGCCACTGGACTAACTTACCATGGATTTAGTATTACATGAAAAGCAACAGTACTCTGTTATTTATATGTCTGAAGCTTTCTTTATACTGCCTTGAGTTGGCCAGGTAGGAGGAGCGACCAGGTAATTTAAAGGTACAGGCTGCCTGACATCTAGGTACTTCACTTCCAGCTTTGATGTTTAAGAAAAAATGGGAAGGAATAGGTTTAAAAAGGTGTTTACAAATATTAAATTCACTTTTTAATTTAGAAACTGAAATAATAGCACAAACACTTTATTAACGTGAAAGCTATACTCCAGCAATATGCAGCAATAAAGCCTCTTTACAGATTTCTTTTATGAAAAGAGGTAATTATTCTCACTATTCTGTGGATATGGGAAAGGGAAAAAAAAACCCTATCAACAACCTAGTTCTGAGTGAGTCTGTTCGGATTCTGTTGTAAAAGCCAATTATATTTCCTGTACAGGAATTGCCAGGTTAAACTGTGCACAACCAAATATACAGAAATAAAGCTTATTAAAAAAAATCGGGTCGTACAGCGTGAATGCTTTCCTACACTGCTGCTTACTCCTACCCTTCACACTTCTTTTAAGCTATTCTTTCAAAAGCAATACATATAATAATTCTGATGGAGAAAGCCCAGGACTCAGAGGAGGTGAGAAGGGAACAATTAACTCTTACTTTATTACCTGAAGGGATAGCGTCAAGCCCCACACAAAAAGTGTGGTAACCACGGTCACATACATCACAGAACATCATTTCTTCTTCGTGGTGAGGCTGCCCACATATAATGCATGTTTTACACTCCATACATTGCCAAGGGTAAGTCTTAATCATAGCAACAAGCTCCGGGGTCATATCAAGGCAAGAAGGGTGGCCTAGATTGAAACCAACATTATTACTTTTGCATCTGAAACAAGATGTAAAATCAGTTAAGACCGTTTCGCTTTTTCAGAAGCTGAAGCTTCGCTCTCCTCCTGGTGAGCTCCCACAGCGCACTGAGCGTGCTGGTACCCAAAGCATCTGAGATGGAGTCTTAACGAAGGACAGAAAAGGTCTCTTGGTAGACAGCGCTAAGAATGTCCACAAGAAGATGTGGGAAACAAACTAACTCCCTTAGGAATCCGCTTGGTGTAAGCAGATACTTACCGCTGTTGTCACACTGGGAGCAATGTATAAGAGCTTCAGCTTTTCCTTTCTTGTTGGACTCCTTACCCTTCAGACAAATTCCACATATAGCATTTGGAATGGCCTTTGGCTGGAAGGGTAGAAGAGGGCTATAAATTCATTCCAGAAGAATTGACAGATTTAACAGGAAACGTCTTATATCTCCTTAGGCTTAAAATGAACTATCTGTTCTGCTGGGTGAACCATAAAACATAAGACAATTGACAAGCAGCAGCATTGGAAAAAATCATAGATTAACTACATAGAATTCCACGTTTAGCACACCTAGTGAGTTTTATGGAAATCAATTTGGAGCAAAAGCACGTACTCGCTTCTTGTATGAATTCATCAATGTCAATTAAGTGTGACATAACATTAAAAAATTCAGTATTTTTTTCCAATATAGAATACTTCTTTATGAATCTCCACGCATACTTCCTGTCCATGGAAAAAAATCAAATCCAATTTTCCATTAGCATTACATTTGCCCCTAAATACACAAAATGAATTACAAAAGCAGTCATCTTGATTTCTGTTATCTTTAGTTTCAAAATACCTGGTTAGCTGTGCTGTACATGGCTATCTGTTTTACCATTCTTTCTTGTGTCCAGTCGTAATCACTGTAAGAAATACACACCCTTGCATTTAACTAGAGGTGGACATTCATCACCTTCCCAGGGGATCACCTGCAGTGTACTTGGGTCCGTGAGATCCACTTAAAAGGCAAGAGAGAAAGAGCAGGCTCTTACAGCGAGTAACGTTTGCGTATGAATCCTGTGTCCCACCCCAGAAACACACCAATGGTGCTTTATCCCAATGAGGACCAAGGAATGTCAGAAACATTTCGGTGGTTGCATTGTTGAGCTTTGACCTCTGCGTAATGAAATTAGTGAGAAATGCCGTTCAAAATTAATGTGGTATTCACTGATGTTGAAGTGACTAGCGCCAGTTTTTAAAACTGTTGCTGCAAAGAGGCAGCTCGTAGAGGGAGTTCAAGGCATCATATCCTGTTTTCCAAGTAACTGAATGGCTTACCAGTAAGAAATGAGAGTTCAGTCAACTACAAACCACAGAAGGTGGAAGAAGTGAAGTTTAATTTTAAAATAAATTTAAAAAGTGAAAACAGAACTCTCTCTATATATGTATGCACACACACACACATATATATGTAAAAATGACTGAGATCTTTTGCAATACAACTTCTCTTTGAGTTCGTCTATTTCCTCAGCCAGATTTTTCTAGCACCTAGCAAAATAATATCTTGACTCAGTTTTAAAGTCAGCATACATTTCTTTAATTTTTCTCTTTTAAATTTAAGTTTTCAATCTGCTTTTTAAGTTACAACCTGGCTACAGTCTGCTTCAAGCTGTCTGGTCTAAGGAGTTTTATTTAAAAAACCAAAATACCATACCAGCTGTTTATAGGTAACTTCCTTCAAAAGATGACAGAGGCATTCATACAGACTTTTTTTTGCTTATTTATTTTAAAAAAAAGCAGAGTCAACCTGTTTTATACATAAATATAATAAAACAATAAAAGAAGTCTAACATTCACATACGCCTCTACAAAATAATAAATATAATGAAAGCAAAACCACACATAAACTCTTTTACCGTTACCTATTCCGTGTGTCCTACATGTATACCTTTATACCCTGCTCCTCCCAACAAAAGTGGCACATGCTTAAACCCCATCAGTGTTCCAGCATTTACCCTTCCGTTGTTTAGGCTACATTCTAATATTTTCTTAATTGTGGTTTCATCTATTTCTAAGTAAACCAAGCCTTTCTAGAATAGCAAGTGCACTTTTCTAATCAGACTTCTAGTTTGTTCCGGATCTGTATTTAATACAGGCTTTACCACGGAGCATCCTCCCTCCTGCTCCAGCGGAACTGAGGCGCGTCAGGGTGTGTGCAGTGAACACCGATGCACCCAGCTCTCCGTGAGATACTGACAGAGCTGCATCTGTTAACGACGTTTCCACCCGTTCTTACTTCACTAAATTGGGTTCGTTAGAAATCGTGCGTGTTGGGGGGGGGGGTAAGAATCACAGCCTATTAATAATAAGTTCCAACGGTATGGAAGGATTTTCACAAAAAAAATGAAAAAACAAAACAAAAAAAAGGCAAGACTATTCACATTTCAAAACAGTTCAAGTTCTACCACCATAAATGGCTTTTAGAAACGCTATGAGAAAGGTCTATCAAACCCAAATGGGAAGTCATAATATCCCATCTGCTTGGAGTAAATTTTGCTTTCTGTGTCCTCATCCTATTGGGATGGCTCCATATAAATACATTATTTTTTTAGTAAAAAATAACTCAGTGGAAATGTGTGAATCCTTTAATACTCATCCTCTTGGGATGAGGAAGGGATGGAAAATGAATGCAGGGTCAAAATGATGACTGCCTGCTCTGCAAGTTTTCACTTCCATGCTGCTGTGCTGCAGGGATCAAAGTACATGTTCCAACTACATACTACCATTTTTATAAGATCCTATTCTGAATGCAAAGTGTTCCATTTTCATATACAGTGACCCGAAACAGAGATGTTGTAAAACATAGTTTCTCAATATATTTCAGTTTTATGTGCAAAAAAACTCCTGTACTTTTAACAGTACCCTGTGTGTGCAATTGTAGTAGCCAGTCCTGCAGCAACAAAGACTTACTACTTGTAACATGACAAAATGTAAAACACATGCTAATTGTTCTTTGTTAAAGAACTAACAATAAAAATGGCTCCATATAAAATACATTATTTTTTTTCACTCAAAAATAACTCAGTGGAAATGTGTGAATCCTGTAATACTCATCGTGTGGCTATAACTATACATTTGTATGTTATGTTGATGCCATCGCAATCATCCTTAAATTGTAACTACATGTAACCAAAAGATCACTGTCCTACAAAAATAGTCAAATATTAGAGAACAAGACAGAACAAAAGTATTACAAAGGTTTAGAATTCACAGGGACAATATTTTAAATCAGTTAAGCCTTCAGCTCAAAGTGCCTCAACATTTAGGCACATTCGGTATATCGTTATCTGGTGTTTTTATAGACTATCAAACAAGAATCTTTCTGTCTCACCAGTTAAAACAGCTCATGTAATTTGGTTTACTGAAAGCATTTAAACGTTCCCATGAACAGGAAAGCCAATCCTCTCACCCTCCTGGCACAACATTGCCACTTTGACTTAGGAGCAGCCTGAGGGCAGATGCAGGCAGGGGGCAGACATTGCAAAGATGTGGCACTCTAAGTTTTCTTACTAACACAATTAGTGATTCTGAACCAACAACAAGTAATTGCTCCCAGAATCCATAATGCAAGGCTGTAGGCTACCACTGCTCTTCTACAATTAAAAGTTCAGAACTTTGCAGAAAGTTCTGCTCCATCAGTTCTCTCCCTATGCATTTATAAGGCCGTTAAACAGATTGGACTAATCAAACATTCAGGCATTTCACAGATAAGTGAAACTTCTGTAAACCAGTGGCACACAATCTCTAATGTAAAAGTTTAACAAAACTAAAGAGAAATTTCAAGCTCCACCTATGGATTTCATGTTCATGGGAATATTGGTATGCATTCTGTGTCTACAACAATTTGCAAAGTTATATATAAAAAAATATACATATGGTACCACAGTCTAAATCTCCATAGTTTGCATATTTCTTAGTACGCTCCTGAAAAGAGAAAATGCAACTGGAGCTTGCTATCTGTTATGAACTTGTACACATATTGTATGTAGATAAAATTTATCAAAGCTGCCCAATTCTTGATGGAAATTAGCTTCTTAAGGTAAGTAACCTTAAAGTTTGTTTACTGTTATTTGGTAAATACAGATAGTAAGTGTTTATGAATATCAAATGCAAGCCATCAACAGCTCACTTTTGCCAAGGCATTTTCTCAATATGTACGACCTTGTCACTCACAAAACAGTTCCTTTTTCCATGACCTCTATTAACAAGCATTCCTGATTGCTAAATACTAAACCCTGTCTTAATGTAGTGTTTTCCATCTTTATGGGTCTACTCCTGCTCCCACACAAGTCAATGAAAAATCTTCATTCTTTTCAGTGGAACAGGACTAGGCAATAATGTGCTTTAAAAGTGTTATATCACATTCAGATCCTCTCTTAGTATGCAGAATAGTAACACATAAATAATGAGGGTTAATTCCCATTTTTCTGAGAAGTATATTTATCTTAATTTTTGCAATTATTATACAGTAATACTGATGATTTGAGTCTTAGGTTTGGCAATCGCTGCTTGACAGCTGAAATGTTTTAACACCCTCACCAAGTTTTTAGCTTGGATAAAAGCATATTGCCCATGAATATTTCTACATAGTATAAACTACATAAAAAGCTATTTTCCATATACTGTCAAAGTGGCTACGTAGTGTTGCCTATACAACTGTAGTAAGCTTTTTGCCTTCCATCCTGTACAACGTAACATCTCAGGACGAAAGACTGTATTTAAAATGACCGTTGTAACGGTATGCTCAGTTGCAAAGCTGCACTTTACAGCACTGATCTCTTGGTATGCTGCCATAATATAGAGCAGAAAAAAACCCCAATGGGTACTGAATGATAATTTTGAACCGGCAAGTAATTCTGACTGCCATGCTAAAGCAGGCAGAAGGATGTAGTGTTCCAATGATAAATCCACAATGGATTTTTCTAATATTACTGCCTGGGAATCTGAGAAGTTCACAGAAAGAGAGGCCACCGTATAGCTAGGGTAAAGGAAAGACCCACGTGAAATAAAAGCAAAAAGGAAGTAAGGAAGCAAACAGATGGAGCGCACAACAGGAGAGCATCTAGTGAAGAACAGCAAGCAGAAATTCCATATTATTGAAAAAACAAGTATTTCGGGGAGAGGCTGGTCAGCAAAGAAGTTCAGTCAGGGGCTTTTTTCTTCTACCTTGTACCCAGGAACTGATTTGGATAATACAGAACGTTTGGAACCATCTTTTCTTGGAGTAGCACTTTTGTCTCTTGTTTTTTGTCTTCCCTGAAAAGAATCCTCCTGGTTGTCTGTGGCGCAATCACCTTCAGATACATTGCCAGACGAATTGTCCTATAATAAAAATACCATAGCTATATTTTTTATTTTTTGGATAGACGGACAAGTCTCTCCTATGCCTCCTAGAGCCAACTAAGAGGAGGATACATCTCTGCTTCCACAAAAGCATGGGGTACATCACAATCTAGAACATCTTTGCTCATAATTTGCTCTATTATCTATTCTTTCTCATGCTAAGAGACTGGCATCAGCAATAGCAGTCATGTTTTCCAGTTGGTCTTGCTAACAGAGTGGGGAGCACAACAGTGTAATTCTTTGAACCATTTTCTTTAAAAACCAGCAAGAAATCCACTATATGCAAGATGTTGTTTACAAATTAAAGGGCCAGCAAAAAGTTAAAAGTGCCCTTGCCATGCATTTAAAGTGTATTACCAAATAGCACTGCCTTGAATTAAACGTGTGAAGGTTTTTTATGCCACCTTCATCTACTGATTTCACCAGGAGCAACCTAAATATGTCATTTGGATTGCAGCAGAATGCCTTCAAAGGCAAAATATACTTCAGTATTTAATACAGAACCAAACAACAGAATTTATGCTGCAATTAAAGCATTTTCTTTTGAGGAATGGGGAGGCAAGAAAGAGGGGAAGATGTTCAAAGAGGGTGAGAGATCAATGTAAGCATAATTAAGAGCAGCAGCACAAGAATCTTCTCAGAAAAGTGTTAATAAAGGCCTCCAAAAGCTCCAGAAGAAAGCAATATGATTAATCACATTTATTATAATAGACCCAAAAGGCCAAACAACAATGGTGCCTTCCAGTAAATGGCACTCTGTAGAGACATAAGAGTAATCAGCCTATGCCCCACAGCCTGGAATCATAATGGACAAAACAGACACAGGGCAAAGGGAGGAGAGTAACACAAAAGCAAAACAAAGTATATGGGAACAAGAAATGGTACGTTTCACCATTATTTTAGGAGAAGGGTTATTTAGGACAGTCCATTAAAACACTACAGAAGAGAAAAATTGCTACCTGACTCCAACAATGGGGAGAGTGAAAAAGGAGAAAGCAGGAAGCATATTGTAGGACTCACCAGGAAGATCTGATTAATGGTAAGTAGCCCAAAACTCAGAAAAGAGGCCTGACAACTGCCCCCTTCTGTGTTCAACAGATATTTTCCCCTGAAAAATATGCCCCAGGGACTAGCAAAAAACCCCTGCTCCTATAGCAAAACCCACTTCACAGGAGTTTCATTTTAAATTTTCCCTACACTTTTCCAACACCCCTTCTGCATTCTGCCACAAAAATAAAGACTTCTGAACTTCTGTGAAAAAATAAAGGGTAGTCTGCTCAGTTCACTTTACCACTAAGGGGAATTGAAGTCAGCGGAAAAAGAAATTTGGAACAAACTGTTAGACCAACTGTAAAAAAACTGGAGTATGATTAAACCAAAATTTTGAATTGATGTTTAGCCTGACATATTTATAGGTTTCTTTTTCTCCAAAAAAACACATGCAGAAAGAGAGTATTAACAGCTATGTCTCTCTCCCTTGTTAGCCTACAAGCTGATCCCTTCCTTTCTTCCTCAGTTATTTGATGAATATTCAAACAAAATAAATGTTTATATGGCAAAATTTAGCATTATATATACCCACCATCTAACACCTTTGTCAATTGAGCTAGAAACTGTTAAATGCACTGGTGATTTTACTTGCCTAAAAATTAGGGTTAAACTTGTGGAAGTGCTTGTCACCAACATACTAACTACACCAATGTATCAATGGTGCACTTGTGCTCAGCTCATCTGAAGCTCAGCTGCTCTTGAACATATAAACATTATCAAGGTAGGTATGTGACAGTTTCCCTTAACTGCCATTAACAGTTAATTTTGCATTTGTATAAATAGAGGGAACAAACATCTTTTTAAAGATGTATTGTAATGCAAAAAACCCAGTACTTTTTACCTTCTCTTTAAATAGGAATAAAGTAACTATTTCTGTATTGAGTACTCCCTGATTCTACATCACAAAAAGTTATCATCAGGCTGTCGATATCTTTGCTTAAATTTGCAGTCAGATTCTGCAACACTTTAAATAGCCAATAAGCTGAGACCTGAACTAGTGTTCACTCCCCTCAGAAACAGTAGCAACTTCCCCTTGGGTAAAAGACCATAACAAAGATTTTTTTTAAAAAAAGGAAGAAAGGGCCTGAAATTTCAAGCATTTGTTTGATTTACTCTAAAAATTGATCGAACAGAAAGCTGAAGAGCAATGTTAAAAAATAAAGTACTTTTTGCAAATGTTAGAGATTCTACTAAGAAACTACTGAAACTAACAAAAGAGAAGGTAAAGGACTTCTTTGTTAAAGAATATTTTCAATTTGTCTCACCGAATTGCCTTTGGTTTTCCGTTTTTCATCACCTCGCCCTTCCTCTGCATCATCTGAATCTCCATCACTGTCTAACGCAGGCAGCTCTGGATCCAAAGGAGGTTCGTAAAGAGCTGTGTTTAATGGCAAGTAACGCAGTTCATCTGGAGAGTATCTAAAATAAATAAATAAATAAATAAAATTAATTAATGTGTACTTTATGCACAAATATTAAGTCACACAGTATACAAGGACTTCTTGTAAGAGTAAGAAAGAGTAAGAAAACCTCCCTTTTTTTCAGGAAGGCACATAAAATGTGCCAAATGTAATACCATCTAGTAATTGCCTTCTCTGCATAGCAGATACTCGTGGAACATAAGTAAGAGTATATCTGCAATGTTCCAAACCTACATAATCATAAGAGGCCACGGAACCCCTAAAAAGCTTTAATCATTCCACATTACTAAGCATGTCAACCATATACTTTATTTTTATATGCCCAGTCCACAACAATTCTAACCCACAAGGGCACACAAACAGCAAACATCAAACGTCCAAAGCAAAGAAAAAAATATGCCCGAGTTCCTTGACTACTGAAGGAAAACAAAAAATGCATATAAAAATATAATTTCAGAAGAATGCGAAGACCTAATCACATTGTTTATAGCCAGATATAGCTTAATATGTATAATGCACCCTTTTTTGGTTTTTTGTTTGGTTTTTTTTTTAACCTGAAATACTAAGAAAAAAGTGAAAGTCCTTTGGCATTGTAAGCCAAGCAGGATATTATTCTGATGCATATTTTGAAAGGTTGTGTCCTTCATTAAGAAGGATAAGTAGCTCCACTTGCAGCCTCTAAGTGCAATATAAGCAAGATATCTAGTGTCTTTAATTCAATTAAATTAATAAAACTGAAATCTTTGAAGAATATCCTGTAGTGTACAAATTTGGGGTGGGCTGTAAGCACACACAGTGCAATGAGCAAAGCATATGCAAATAAAGCGCTTCTCTAAAGGAAATGGTGCCATGTATAGGATGAGTACCATCTCTGTTGTATGGATGGTAAGACTTGGGCAATAATTTTCAAATCAGTTGTATTTGTCAAATGGGAACATGCTACCAGGTAAATTTTTTTTTGCTAAATTAAAAACTTTCTAAAAATTTTAAAAAAGGACAGTAAGGCTGTCATGCAGAAAATGTGATCACGATTCAGCATTTCAATATAGCAACACTAAGCTTAGCCCACATGCAGAGGCAGATGATAAGTGAACATGAGATGGGCAGGAGTGAAATCAAGGCCTTTGACCACAGTACACACTGAGCAGGCCAAACCTCAGGCACTGCACCAGAGCAGCAGAGACAGTGCTCTTGCAGCCAGTACATGCATCTATTAGACTAGCAAGTGTCTCAAACATAAAATGAATTCAAAACCTTACAGTAAATATACTGAAATGTTCTCTGTCTGATAGATGTAGAGAAAGTAGATCAGTGCAACAGAGTTGGCAGTTAGGATGCTTTTAAAATACCTTTTGTAGTACTCCTGGAACTGGCCGGGTATGAGAGCCACTGGATAAGGACTAACCTTTGTTCTCTCTGTAGGTAAGATTTTGTATTTTCCTTGAGGTACCTGGATAATCTGTATTGTTTAATACAAAACAATGTTTTTGTTTCACATACAAACTTCTGAGCCTCCCTCACCATCTCCACCCCCAGAAATATTAACTAGCCAGTTTTATTGAGTTGGAACAGCTACCTGAGTTCTCCCATGGGAAATCCAATTCATTAAAATGGTAAGAGATCCTTCTCACAAAGCCATGTCATGGATTAAGTCCAATCACTAATTAACTAGTGAACAGAATGAATATTAGGTAAGACTACTTCTAACAATGTATCATGTAAAATAATTTAAAAATTGAAATTTAACAACGGAAACAGTAAACATTAACTTTGTAACTGGCATCTTTAGCAAGAATTATAATTTTTGGTCTATATTGGTAGAGGGTAGCAAGAACATCTGTCTGTGTAATTCTGAAACCAGGCTGTACTATAAAAAAATCCATTAACACCACAAATATATGGAAAGGAACTTACACAGAAGCTTTCTTTCCTTTAGAAAGAAATAAAAACTAATTTTCTACTATTTTGTCTCTAACATAGGTCAATACCAGAAAAATTCGAATTTTCCCTAACGGACTTCCACATAATAATTTGCATAGAGAACATTTTTGCTTTGCTGTCTTTACATAAACAGAACAGCTCTGCTTCAAAATGCCAGCTAAATGAATTTGTTTTAAATAAGGCACGAACTATAATTAATAAAAAAATAATATAACACCTAACAAAAACAAGGGCAGCACTCTTAGGGGAAAAACAGTTTACCTTTTTACCCTAGATACTGTTCAGGCAAAATTTTGGAGGTGTTCCAAAAAAGAAGTAGCCATTTATATGACCTGATAGTAATCATATAAGCTTCCTAGTAACCTAAACTTCTCTCTTAGTTTTCTGCTACTACCACCAGATCAAAGACATGACAAAGCAACACTAACATTTTTAAAGCTTCCCAAGAAAAGTATTTTCAATCTAAAAAACCCTAAATTTTGCATTCAATATATTTGAGATTATGATTTTTAACAGTATTACTCATTTAACAGCAAAACTGTCTAAGTCCCTACACGACTGAAACAAGACTAATCAAACCTCTTGATAATATAGTTAAAACGGTACCAAAACCAACTTAGCTAAAACAAGCAAGGAGCTATGTATTGATATTGATAAGAAATTTAAATCTGCCTACATGTGTCTGTAAATCAAAATAGGCTCTTCTTTCTTCCATCCGCTCTCGGTTTAAATTGCTGTTGAATTCTGCAGCTTTCCTGGCAGCCTTTTTAATATATTCGGGAACTTTACTGGCTTCTACTTTCTGTGTGTTCTGCTGCTGCATTTGCTGAAATAAAAACAATTTTATTAATTCATATACATTTCGCTATCAGTTTGTGTATAAGCCTTTTCTTATACTCCCCATGTTACAGATCTGGTTCACTTATACACTACTTACAGAGTACTCTTTATAATGATCTGTTATTCGCTGGCGTTCTTTCTCTTGCAGTATAACTGAATACTCAGCATGTTTGGCAGGGTATTCTTTAATCATAAGATCAATTACTTCATCACTACGCAAAGCTGTTAGACCTAAAATAGATAAAAGTAATAATGATGCTATCTGGCAAAACTAACTCTAGGTTATTTATATCAAGTTTTTGAGCAGCTAAAGACAACAATCCTCTGTGCACGATGCTTCTCGCTCAAGCAGAGGTGAGCTTGTGCTGTTCAGCTTTCAAGGCTGATGAGGAGTTTGCTTTTATCCAAGGAAGCAAGGCTCATTTTTTCTCTTGCTTACTGCTACAGATCCCTTGACACTGACTCAGACACCTACTAACCAACTAAACTCCCCTGTGAGGCAGAACCTTTGTTCTAAGCGGGACCTGGTGAACTGTTTCAGTTTCCAATATTGGCGAAGTGTTTATTTCATTAACTTGCAGAACTTAGGAGTTTTACGTAACTTCTCTAGACAAATCAGGGAAGAATCACTGTGAGGGCAATTCAGAGCAGCAAACTGCACGCAGACTACTGACTCCCAATTAAAGCATTTGAAGTTCAGAACTCAGAATACCTCAGTTTGCAGCTACAATGCAGAACTCCTCCTTTGAAGGGTCCAACACAACTAATTCCCAAACACTGACAACAGAGCGGAGGTTGACCTATGTTACTACCACTGATTATAAACATAACCTTAAGAAGTAGGGATAGGTAATTCACCATGCACCACTATTGGATATGAGGCAGAATGTAATGTTTTGCTATAGATACTGTTCTCTCACACATATTTAAGTTAAAAAATAAAAAGTAAAAAATCAAGAGAGCTGGCAGGGGAAAAAGAAGATGGTATACCAAAGATTGTCAGTATATAAAATGCACAAACCCACGATACACAGGGGAAAAAAAAAAAATAAATGGCAGGTGTCATTTAATCTTTAACATGCTTCAAGTCACATGTATTAGCAGAGGAAGAAAAAAATACTTCAAACTCTTTCAGTATAACCCACATCAATGACACCATTCCGTTTCAAGTATATTAAAGTTCTTAACATACACACGTCTAAGCCCATATAAGCTAACCCATGTAAGATACACTAATGTTTGTAAGGTGCACTAACTCACTCAGCAAAACAAGGCTGATGTACTTTTTAGTTTGAAAAATTATGGTGTTCTCTTTTCTAGAAAGAGAAAGAGGTTTTAAAAGTTAATTTACAACATAAAAGGGATTTTGCTGAGTAATTAGAATAGATCCAAAATTGGGTATTTTTGTAATAAATCTGGAATACTGATAGCTCATGGCCAATTTACACAAATTAATAATAAACCAGTTTACATTTCAGAATTTATATTTTCAGTTGATAGTGATGTAATTCTTCTCTACCACACTGAATCACATTTTCAACGTGTCATATTTTTAACACTGTAACAAGGAATCTAACAATTTGTTTTCTTACCTAGCGTGCACTGAGTTTCTGTGATAACATTTAGTTCTCTGAGGTAGAGTTTCTCCTTGTGAGAGAGATCTCGTCTTTCTAAATCTCCAAAGAAAACAAAAAACAGCAATAAAAATGTGTGCAGTTACTCAAACTCCCCCATAAACAGTATCAAAGTATTTTAATAATTTTATTTCCAGGCAGTGAGAGTCTATATTCCTACAAACCCAATAACTGTATAAATTTATTTCAAATTTAATATACACTGTAGGGATATCATTAATTTTTCTAAGTAACTTGTAGTTATGATTTGCAGAAAAACTGGAAAAAAAAAGATACGTTGGGATGCAGAAAACACTATCAAGCACTGAAGGTACATTTTTTTTTTGTTTGTTTTAGTATACCTTTTAAAAATAAACTCCATGACAGAAGAACTGGATTTGACAATTCTGAATAATGAAGGCTCAAATCCTAGAACCTCCCCAATTAATTTTTTTAAATTCTTCCACAGTGTAGAAATGTTGCCACAAATCAGGAAACACAATATGGAGATATAGCTATATAGTAAGAAATCATCGACAAAATACTTAAAAATAAAACCGAGGCCAGTTTTCAAAAGGTACTTGCTGATCTAATCTTCAAACCAGACTTGTTTACAGATTTTCAGTAAGTCTTAAATTATTTTGAAAATGATAGGATACATTTTCAATATGTCAGTAACAAAAATAAGAAGTAAAACATATATAATTCAGGTCTGCTTTTGTTAGGATTTTTTCTTAATCAGTCGTCTCATGCTATAGTTAGAGACACAGATTACATCCAAAACTGTAGGAAGACAAAGTTTTTTAGAAGAAAAACTTTAAAAATAATTACCTGGATATTTTCTTTTAAAGGAAGTCACACCCAAATATTCACTGACTTGCTCCTGAAGCATATAGTATTCTCCTGTTTCATCCGGTGGCCACTTGTATTCTATCAAGTTTTCAGCAGGAAAATAGCTGTATCTAAGTATAAGAATAACGTTAGAACAAATCAAAAACTCCTTGAGAGGGATACTTACATTTCCAGAAATCAAATAATACGTATTTATATGTCAATGAACAACATTATGTAGTTAGACAACTGCTTTAGAACACTGCATCCTGTTAACCCATTTCAAATTTACTTTGTTACACCCCACTTCACATAAATTTCTCCAAACCAGCATTCCTCAACATGCTGAGTGGCAGAACACAAAGAAAGGGATATTCGTGATAGCGGACAGGACACCAGGAAAAGCAGGCACTACAGTGTTAACATCCATCCAAAAAATAGTCTATGTTTTAAAAACATGTAAGCTGTGCTTATGATTGTAAATTAAATGATGCATGTTTTGGGTAATTTAAAATAAAATGTCTTAAAATATGCTGGGGTAAAAAGACAGCCAGCTACGCATAGGACATTGCTTCAGTTTGGAAATATATATGAAAAATACACAAGCAGTGAAAGAAGAGTTAATACTTCAGCATATCAAACAACACTATAAGACTAACAATGAAAAACTGGTATTACCCAAGGTCTTGACTAGAAGTTTCACAGCTCCGAGAACTGTCCCCTGAGCCCATACGTCGTCTTTTGGATGGCTGGCTGCCATCATTGGAATTTTCTTCTGTGTCATCCTGCAATGAAAATGAAGACAAATATGAAAAAAAATAAAGAGTATTCAGCAGATAATGTAAAATGTCAAAAAACATTGCAAGGCAATCCATAATTTAAATATACCGGAATTACTTGGCAACTAAATAACACTCTTTATAAACAACTCCCAGGACAGTTTACGTAGCAAATTATTATTTGCTATAAAGTAGGTGCGTGACCCATAGCAGCACAGAAGGAGAAGTGGATAGTTTCTCACCTGTTGCACGTAGGTGGCCACTGAACAGCTGCGGCCCTGACCACAGGTTCATCCTTTCTGATGTAAACTACCTATGGCATCAGTGTGGCCAGAGAGCTGTGCCCTAATCGGTGACAGTCAGGGACAAGACTGATTCCTGAATCAGGCTAACTCTGAAAAGCAACAGCAAGGGCAGAGCAAAAACATCAAGCCCTTGCTGAGAGCTGATGCTTATAAAATCAAGGGATATATTTCTAAAAGTAACACAGGTGTGTACAGACAGGACACACAGTTAAAATAAAAGGAATGGTATATACTTTATAAAAATATATGATTACATAAAAAGATATGATTACAGCAAGTAGCAAAGACTTATCTTTTGTGGGGGAAAAAATAAAAAACCTGAAGTTGTACTCCAATAGATTCAGCACAGAACAAAGCTATTACAAGGGAACATTCTGAAGTTAACTTAGAGGTGTCACTATTCAGATTTAATGAGTTCTATATGTAGGAAGGGAATAAAGGGTGAAGAGGAGAAAAACAAAACCAAAACAAAAGAAAGAGTTCCATAAAGACCAATGATTCAATTTGTCTTCTTGCATTTTTCACTATTTTGTCTGTTGTCCAATAGGCTATACAGCTCCTACCTACATCATGAACAACTCTAGAAGTATTCAGTGATCACCCTTGCAGGTTCATAATTGAGAAACAGAAGGCAGATGTGTTCAAGTGAATGGACTATTGTCACCACTAGTAGCACCAAGAACAAAATAGCTCTTTAAGTACTTGAAACTCTAAAGTAGAGTAGTATGAAATAATTGTGTTTCATAACTTTTCAAAAAAATTTAAGAAAGAATTAACCTGTCAGAAACAAATGCATCAGGCCCAATTATCTTTACTTATTAAATAACGACAGGAACAATTACAAGGCATACTTTAGCAAATGTCTTTCATTATAGTATGTTTTATGTCTCATATTAGTTGACATAACATGAAAAAAAGATTCCAGCAAATGAGACTACTTTACTTTTGTTATGTAACAATTCACAGTACTATCATCAAGACAGGCCACATTTGTTTCCTGGATTTTTGTTTTATTTTATATTTTTCACAATTCTTTACAATTTTCTTTTCTTTCTTGTGGAATAGCAAGAATATTTTCATACTATAACAAAAACCGAACAGCAAATTTAGAGAAACTGTGTTTTTTTAAAGCAGCTGATTCAAGAATCAGGTAAGCAGCATCTCCACTAGTATTACTAGTAATACAATTTCCTAGTATTGCTGACAATACCCTACACAAACTTGGTTAGACTAACCAAGTAGCAATCCTCAACCAAAACAGTATCAGATGAGAGTATTTTGTAACACGCTATGTCTCATCAGTGGTTCATCCATTCTTCCCACATGGAACATTAATGCACTTCAAACCTCGACAAAAACATGAACAGGGCAAAGTTATGCTTTGCTATACCACAGCTATGAAGAGACTTCAAAACATTTTTTAAAAATAGATCTCAGCCTGACAGTTAGGAGGAGGTGCCACATGTCAGTTTCTCCTTCTGCTTGGAATTTTTCTTTGATTAAATCCAGTACTGTTAAAAAATATGAGCACCTGTACCACAGGAGAGATGAATGTCCTCCATTTCCATCTTTGCTTTCTTATTTGCTGAAAACTTCAGCAAATCCAATCACACAGGCTGACAGACTAAAACACTCCAGGAAATGAAACTGTTGCAGAGGACTTGGCAGAAAAAGTGAAAACCTTTGCACTGCAATCTAAGACACGCTGTAGTTCAACCACTGTTACTGCAGTGAAAATAATAATTAGGGCCAATCTTGTGGCCTTCTTTACACGGAAAGTCAAACATTTCCAAAAAAAGCCCCTTCTTCCCTTGAAAAAGTCTGTTTCTGTAAAACGCCGGTTGGCCCTTTCAAAATACGGTTACATTACAAATTCCTGGTGTGTCTATCTGTAAGATCTACGCAGCCATCGTTTATTATGTAAGCCTGAATTACCAAGACGCCTTTCAAAAAGTAACTGCCAACCCGCACCCGGGCGCGGGGGCAGGGAGAGCAGCGAGGACGCGGCGGTGCCACACGCAGCGCGGGTGCGCTCTCACAGGGCCCAGGAACAAGACCTTGCGACTTCGACCCAAACTTTGCCGGGCGCCACGCTGGGGCGCCCCCAGCCCTACAGAGCCACCCTCCGCCCGCTCCCGCCCAGGCGCCGAAGGACTTTTAAGAAGGTGGACGCTTCCCAAGCACCCAGCCGAGCCTCCCACGCACCCCCAGCCCCAGACCTCCACCCGAAGTTCGGCCCGGGGCGCGGGAGGCCGCTTGGCACCGCCCGGCTCACCGGGGAGGCGTGAGGAGAGCCCGGGAAAGGGGCAGGAGGGGGGCAAGGCCTCCCGCAGAGGCGGCTTGTTGCGCCGCCCGCCCCAGGCCGCCGCGCTGGGCCCCGCGGCCGCCGCCTTGCTCTCACCTTCAAGGACTGGGCGCCGGGCGTGGCCGGGTCGCTGTCGCAGAGGCGCGGGGACAGGACGGCCGCCATGACCGCCGCAGGGGCCACCGCCGCCGGCTGGGCCAGGAGAAGCGCCGCCGCCGCCGCGCGACCCGGCCTCGCGCCGCGCCCGGCTCCGCCCCCCCTCCCCCTGCGGGGGGTGGCAGCAACGGCCCCTACCGGCCAGCCCGCGCACGAGCGCGGCAGCTCGCGCAGCTCCTGCTCCGCCCCCCTCCGGGCAGCCCGCGGCGACCCCGGCCCGCGCCGCCGGACCGGCAGCCGCCCCGCACCGCCGACAGCGCCGCCGCGCGGGCCCGGCGCCGCGGCCCCGCCAACGCCGCCGCGCCCTCCTCCTCCCGCTCCTCCCGCCGCTGCAGCTCGGGCGGCCGCGCGGCCCGGCCGCGACCGCGGAGCCGAGCCGCCGCGGTATCGCTTGGGCAGCAGCGCGGGGCGGAGGGGCAGCATCCCCCCGCGGTGCTGAGCGCCGAGCGCTGCCGCCGCCGACCGGCGAAGGAGCTGGCACACAGCAGGGCCGGGCCGCTCCTCCGTCAGGCTCCCGTCTCCGGGAGCGTCAGCCGGGGACGAGCTACGTTTGTGAACCAGCAGCCCCCGCAGGAGGGGTGCAGGGGGGCGGGGGGCGCACTCGGAGGAGCCGGCAAGGAGGGCGCTCGGAGCCGGCCCTCCCGTCGTTACGGCCGGGCGAAGGCGGAGCGTGAGTCCCCCCCCCCCCCCCCCCCCCGGCCGCAGAGACCCCCCCCCCCCCCCGCCTCTCCGGCAGCAGAGACCCTCGGCCCGTCGGCGGCGGGGCGGCGGGCGCCCCTGGTGGCACGCGCGCGCGGCCGGGCTCGGCGGCAGCGCGCGGACCCCTCCTCGGCAAACAAAGCGCGGAGCCGCCCCCGCCTTAGAGCCTCTCCCCCGCCCCAGACCCGCTCGGAGCCCACCCGGCCCAGCGGCGCTGGGAGGCGGCACCGCGCCGCTTCCCCCCCCCCCTCCCGCCGGTGCTCGTTTTCATCGCTGAACAATGCACCGGACACGGTTTCCACACACGGCCCTTCCAAAAGCAGACGTCTACGCGTTTCGCAGGTCTGCCGGGGCCTTGTTCCAAATCTAATCACTGCCGTCCTTGCCAATTACGGCCCGGTCACCAACGGCCTCGGTACCCGCCCCATCGTCCCCCTGCCCTGCACATCACTTGCCCGGCCCGATGCCCGGCCGCCAGCCTGAACCCAGGGGACGTTTAACGGCAGTGGAAGGCCCAGGGAAACTGGAGACTCTACTAACGCTACATTCGAGACAAACGACCGAAAATTTGCACGAATGGTGCAAGAGGTGGCTTCCTAACCAGCCGCGTTTCTACGCAAACCGGCACTGTATCAAAAATGCAACTAGAAAAAAGGGAACGCTGCCTTTTTTCTTTTTTTTGTGTGTAATAAGAGCGTGCTTTTAAGAATACCAATACCTGCGTTTTACTGTAAACATTCGTTAACAACTCTAGGCATGTAACAGACAAGCAACATTCAAAATTTTGCAAAGTTTGGCCTTACACCAGCTGCTTCAGCTTCCACAGCAGAGCGTTACAACAGATGAAGCCCATATGTACTCAACCATACACATTTCAAAAGCATTTTTTGGAGCTTGGGGTTTTTTGCCTTTTTTTTTTTAATAGAGAAAAATGAGAAAATTATCTCAACTCTATGTTGATTTCAATGTGCCTAGAGCATTAGGACAAAAATTATTGCTAAAATAATGATGTTCTGAATATTTTCACATATACCAGGTCCCATGATGCACAAGAAAAGGTGCAGCTTTTAGAGTATTACTCATAATAACAAGCCATTACCAAAGCCAGCGCAATAAATGTTTCAGTCTCACATTTAGCTGAAACCCAAGTATCTCTTTGAGCATCCCAGACCCATCTGCTGGCAACCTGAAGGAAAGAAAAGAAAAAGCTATTTGTGGGTCTATACGTAGCAGCTTTTACACTTTTTAAAAAGAACACACAGCATTATATAAATACTGAGATCCGAACACCTCTACGCCAAAGACCCAATTCTCTCTCCTGTTCACTTGTTAGCACTTTAGCACACTCTAACAGTATCCCTTCAAAAGCAACGTGAATAGACATTAGTTTTGGGAACAGACACAACTAAGAAGTCACATCCCCAATTCTTCCACTTCCTACTTACTGTAGTCTACTTGTGCCCATTCACTGGGCTCCCAGTTTCTTTGGATAAACCTGTTTTCAAAACTAAAAATGTGTGAACTGATTGCTGGAATATTCCTCGGGAGGAAAAAAAAAAGTTCACTTGGACCATTTTGGTAATCTGCTTATAACCTAGAGCTCCTCAGTCAAAATACAACTTCAGAGGCAGCATTCTTTGAGACAGCACCAGGAAAGTAGGTAGACCCAGGTGCCTCACACACTGGCTTCATTACTGAAGCTGACAACCTTCCAATGGTTTCACACAAGCCACGAAAAACAGGTGTGGGTTCATCAAGTTTTAAGAGATGACGATGAACGATCCTGAACAGAAGTGCTCTCTGACACTCAGGAAAATAGCTAAAAGTATTCTGAATGCCAATGGGAGCTTGCAATACATGTAAATGTATATACAATGCAGGGAAAGTCTACAATACTTTTCTTTCAGGTGTGCTAAAATCAGGTCATAATGTTAATTTGTAATTCCAAGAGCATCTATGTGGTGGCAGCTACAGTTGAAAGCATTTCCATCCCTTTCCTGTGCCACACGTTCCTTCGATGTCACCCCACACTACAACTGCACAGCACTCTGTGCTGAATGTCAACTTGGCATACTGCTCCCCATAAAGAGCCCAGAGGCTTCAAGACCACCTCAAACTAGTTAAGCTGCTGAATGTGGATGAAGCCGAGGAGGTAACATACAGTTCTAAAAATTATTTAAAATTTGCAAAAGTTATTATAAATAATAGGTTTGCTCACGTTTATTGCCTGACCTGCCTTTTCCACAATTAGTACTGATACCACGTACTTATAGCGGTCAAAGTTCAATCCTTTCACAGCCTTTAATATTTCTTCTGAAATTGAAGCACACAAGGAGCTACTAGAAACTCCATCATATTTGGCTTCTTGAAGTCTATTCTATAAAAAAAAAAAAAAATTGAAAGATTTTAGTTTTCATCTTGGTAGTCTTTTGAAACAAACAAACAAAAAAACCTGCATCAGTCATTTCCATTACAAGAACATTAGAAAAACTAATGAGTAGAACAGTCAAAATAGACAATGCTCTCAAACAGCAAACACTGCACTACTTTTACTCTAAAATGTTTTATCTATTTTTTCAGAGTGACAAACACATCCAGAAAACCTTCATTTAACAAGCAGGAGTGTATTCCTCTCCATCATTTGGCTGCGGTTCACTGGAAAAGAGTGCTACAAATACCAGTTACAAATATCCAAGGCATGTCTTCAAGAGAGGAGAATGACAAGAGTTGGTTGTAACCATTCAAGGTATCACTAACAGCTACATATTATCTCAACAGATGGTTCTCCCTCCTTGCATGTGGCAGACTGTCAAGGACACCAAGCATATTTTATGCAAATCATATGATATTAGAACTAATTGAAGGAGTAGAATTCCACAGATTCAAGGTCAGGATCTTTGGATATCCAGTTAGGATATTTTGCATATTAGGGTTCCTGGAACTGTGCTATAGCTCAATTTGATTTAGAAACGAGTAAGAATTTAAGAAGCTTCAGCTCCATCTTAACAGCACATGCTCAGTGGTGACCTTGCAGAGGTCCTCTGCACTTTGGAAGTGGAGTACACTCACAATACATTTGTTTGCCAGAACTCCCAGTCTGCAAAGATTTATGCATATTTTTAAGTTTATGCAACATAGACTGCTCCATTAATATAATCGTTGAAAGGCAAGCTAGTTTTGCAATGAAATTAGATAATCAATTAAAAAAATACTATACCGTTAGTATTGCTTGAGCTTTGTTTCTTACTAAATAATCCCGCAATTTATTACGTGGCTCCAGTCTGTATGTATTAGCATATTTTATCTTTACCCTATGAGTTTTGAATGACAATAGCCTAGTTTTCACTGAATCACTAAAATGCTCTTCTTCCACTGGAGCCATACCTAAAGCTTCGTAATTTGGTGCCCTTTTTCCTTTAATCTGTGCAAAATAATAAAAAAAAAGTTCACATTACATGCCTATATTTTAACATTTAACAGTCTCTTGATAACACTTTATGGCATATAGTTAAAAGGAAAAAAACCTCATAGTCTGGGAATACGTTACCAAAAAAGAGGGAAAAGCTAGAAAATGGGTACACACGTTTGGCTGTTCCTGACACTATCCCTCTCACCAAAAACAGAGAACAGTGGTTAACTTCTGCTCAATTTTAACTTATTTTTTTTCCCCACCAAAATCCACATGAGGTTTGCATGTAAACTCAGTCATAGAATCATAGAATCATCTAGGTTGGAAGGGACCTTCAAGATCATCTAGTCCAACCATCAACCTAACTCTGATTAAAAAAAAAATAATATCACTAAACCATGTCTCTAAGCACTATGTCAACCCATCTTCTGAACACCTCTAGGGACAGTGCCTCAACCACTTCCCTGGGCAGCCCATTCCAATGCTTGATAACCCTTTCAGTGTGAAATTTTTCCTAATATCCAACCTGAACCTCCCCTGGCACAAATCAAGGAGACTTGAGGCTGTCTCCTGTAGTCCTGTCGCCTGTGACTTGGGAGAAGAGTCTCGCCTCACTACACCCTTCCTTCAGGTAGTTATAGTGTGATAAGGTCTCCCCTCAACCTCCTCTTCTCCAGACTGAACAACCCCAGCTCCCTCAGCCTCTCTCATAAGGCTTACTCTCCAGACCCCTCCCCAGCTTCGTTGCCCTTCTCTGGACCCGCTCTAGCACCTTGATGTTTTTCTTGTGGTGAGAGGCCCAAAACTGGACACAGCACTCGAGGTGGGGCCTCACCAGTGCCGAGGGCAGGGGGAGTCAATCAGACACACCACACCAGTGTTACAAATGCACTCCGTTTTCCAGGTAAAAACACCCGGACAGTAAGACATGGGACCGACCCACCAGGCGGCCCTCACCCCGCCCCACGACCAGGTGACGGGCGGGCGGCGCGGCGGTTGCGGCCGTTACAGCCGCCCTGACACCCATTCCCTTCCCTCCCTCCCTCCCGCCCGGGGACTGCCTCCAGCAGCTAAAACACCCCCGGGGCCGCCCTGCCCTGTCGTCCCGCTCACGCCGTCTTTATCGATCAGGCTCTGGCGCCGCTTTCCGCCCTCGGGGCCGGCGTCGGCAGCGAGGATCTTCAGCACCTTGGAGCGCTTCTCCATGGGTCAGCGGCAGCAGCGCCGCTCCCCGCGATGGGAGGGGAGGCAAGCGGGCGAGTGGCCGGTCGCAGCCCTCTGCCCGCTCCTCGCCTCTCGCTCACTCCCGCCGTCGCTGCCTTCGCGCCCCACGCGCCTGGAGCAGCCCGCTGCCATGGGCGGAGCTCTTCCCGCGCGAGCCGGGCGTGACGGCGCTCGACGCCACAGCGTAGTGACGTATGAGCGGGCGGGCCCAGAGGTAACGGCGGCGGGTCGCCATAGTGGGGCGGGGCTGCGGTGGCGGGGGGTTTCATGAGTCAGAGGAGGGATGTTGGTGGCCAGGGGTTGTTGCTGACCTAATGGGGCTGAGGGGTTCCTTACGGCCCCCGCCGGCCCTGGCGCGGTGGAGCTGGGGCGGGGGCAGGCAGCGGCAGTTGGCGCCCTGCTGCGGGAAACGTGAGGCTTGGTCACGTACTGGCCCCGAAAAAGAGCTGCCCGCGCCTTGGCTGCTCTGTTCCAGGGAATGAAGAGCAGCTGTGGTAGTGAAGGTTTTGCTCTGGCAGTGAAACGCGGAGGGGGGCCTCAAGGTGAAGGACTGAATTACGTGTTTTTAGGGCTTTTTAGGTGTTTTCTTTCGTAGCAGATCGGAGACTCCCGATAGCAGCTAATGCCCATTCCGTACAGCAGCCCTCATACTTTTTGTGTGCTGTTACCCGTGTTAAGATGTAGTCGCTCCTTGAAGCCACGTATTCAGCAGTTAGGTACTGTTAGGGTTAATTCCACCACCTAGTTAAAGAGGGGAAAAACGGGTTTAAAATTTAGCTTTAATGGAATCTATTTCTGTTTGTTGTGATACTTCATTTTTCAAACAATTTATATGTCTCTTCTGTTTGATTAAAGAGAAAGTGCCTTATTTTATTTTTTTACTAAATAAGAAGCATTTTCTCCTTATTAGCATGAGCAGTTATATCTTTGCAAATTCTTTTATTTAAATGTGTGCTTCTGAATCACTCTTTCTGGTTGGACCAATGTGCAAATAACGTTTATGCTTAGATTGTTTTAGCATTACTACTGGTTTGTATGTCCTGTCCTGCCCCTTCCCTCCCACCCCCCGCTACCTCCTACACTGGTTTTGCAGTTCGTAAGGTCTGAGGCTCTTGGTTTTACTTGCAGTAGCATCGATTTCCCTGCAAGTGCAGAGATCAGACAAAATGGTTACATGTAAACTGGATCTTTTGCTTCAGTCTATCTTTATCAACTCAGTAGATATGACCATTCATAAATATACCCTCCTGGCATTACACAAATAGAGCAATTTTTCCCCTCAGTTTTCCCCAAGGTAGTTCTGCTGAGGTAATTCCTTTCATCATATGCATAGATTAAAGTTGCATTGCAAAACTTAACAGTTTGTTTACAGATTCTGTATTACTATCTGTATATCTCTGTTTATAGGTATGCTCTAATAATTTTCTTTGTACTCATATACATTCTTAATGCAAGAACTTTTTTGTGTGTGTGTTCTAGATGGCGTCAGACTTGATCACTACTTGTCTTTCTCCACCTGTGCATTATGTGATTTGCAAACTTGGATTTGAGAAAACAGACGCCTATGATATTAATAATATATTATCTGAAAACGGTGAAGTATGTTGGCAAGCTGTTACAGAGCATGTGTGTTACCTTAAATCAGGTTGGTGTTTACCAGCTGTAGTAGTAATACGTTCCAGACTGATGCAAAATCTCAGTATAGTTCATGGCAATCCTAGCTGTTAGAACATTACAGTAGATCATTAGCTTTGCTGCAGATTAGAGTATGTGCAGCTCTTATCTAAAAGGAACTCTACATTCTTCATCCACGTTTGGTACTTGCTTATTGCTGGATAAGATTTACATCATGTGTGCTACGTAAATAGCTCCTCCTTTACTTCCTCATTCATTTTGGTTCCCAACTTCATGTGCCTGTACATAAGGAATTCAATTCTGCTTCTCTCCTAGCCCATAATTGCTTTCTTCTTTGTAGGAAATTTACAACACACTGGGACCATCAGTATTACTGCTGTTACTTCTGGTTTTGTTTCCCCAACTTCAGCTTGTACACAAGTACTGTTTGGTTTCCCTTCTGTATGTAAAACAGTTTGTTACTGCTTTTTAACCAAAACAAAGTATTTATGCCCTGATGAACTCATTGAATTTTAAATTGTCAAGTTGCATCATGCAAAATCTTCTTAATTTCCAGAGATGGTAAAAATGATATATTTCAGCCTCAAGCAATATGTTTCAGTAAATCAGAAGAATGTATATTTCCTATTAATGTGTCCCACATTAGGTGGGATACCACTTTGTAAGGTACCACATCCATCTGTGTTCTTTAAAGGATGTAAGTGGTGCAACTTCACTGATCCCTCTGAGTCTGCACTAGCTTCCAGGCTGTTGAATTTATGTGCTCTAGTAATTTCTGATTATTTGAGCAAAGCCAGAACATCATAATCCTCTTTACTTCCATCCTCTCTTGCATTAAGTTGTGGGGTACTTTTTATTTGGAGAAGGTACTTGATCTTACCCATTTTCATACTGCACTTTTACTTTTCTGTATCTTACCTGTGTGGTCTTTTGGACAGGAAATTGTAGTGTATTAGTTGTGCTAAAATAGTCTGGATAAAGTTCTCTGTGCTAAATATGTATGCAAGTTGTAGCAGGTTTTAATCCTTTGTGAGTATTAAAATATTAGACCTTTTGGAATTGTGGTACTCTAAACACTTTCTGTTTTTCAATTTAAGATCAAAGTGTGGATTATATCGGAAGCATACGATCATTAGGACCTGTATGTGAGTCTGTTAATTTACATTTTAAAGCACTAACCAAGGAGCAATTTGTAATTCAGTATGCATTATGGTTCCACTGGACAAACTGCACAGAGGTACGGGAACATCTGTTGACAATTCATATTTTGGTGCATGAACCCTCTGTGGAAGTTTATTGTAGATATCAGTAAACCAAAATGTTTAGAATTTGTAATTAATTGCCCTTCTCTGATACATAATTGCTTCTAATTTTCCTGACTTTGTAATTAGATTTTATGTAAGTTATTACAAAGAGAACATGAGATGCTTGGTTTTAACTGAAGATGGTAGGATTTTGGTTTTCTAATAATCTGTGCTTAATATCAAGTTTTAACATGTAAAGTTAGTGTTGATAATTTTTATAGACGTAAGGCAGTAGATATGTTGCAACTAAAAATACAAGATGTGCTCTAGGGAAGTTTTTTTCCAAGCATCTACACTTTTATCTCTTTGGCATGGTTTTCTTTGTACATTTTCATAGTGACTATCATAGAGGAATATTTAGGTTTGTCTGTGCTTCTGACAGTTTGATTTCTCCTTCCAAATATTTAACACACCATTCTTCCTCTCTCTCATCATACAGTTATTTCTTGAGGTATTTGATGTTCTACAATGTACACAAACTACAGAAGTTGCTCTTGGCTTAATGAAACTAACATCGTGCTTGGAGCGAGCCTTGGGTGATGTAAGTGCCAGCACGACGAGTCTTGCAGATTTGTTTTTTTTTAAAATGGGATTGAGCTCTTGGGTTTAATTGCATGTTGGACAGTGAGATCACCCTGTACTGTAATCTGGATCCAGTTGTGCAAATGGAAACATCTTCTGGGGCTCCTTCACCTGTGCTGGTAGTGTTGCTTGTGTGAGTGCTGTTACTAACCAGGTTCATTAAAAAAGAGCAAAGTTTGCTTAATCAGTGTACATATAGTAGATCTTCATTACTCCAATTTAGCTGAAACAGGGAGCAGCATATCTTCCACAGGAGAGGAGTGGGGACGAGTCCACTTTGTGAGGAGAGGCAGGAGCATGCAGCTGGAAATGGGCTGCTAAGATAACTTCTTTCTTCAGAGCTCTGTTTGCAGAGTGTACATCTGTTTCAGTGCTTCAGCATGAGTCTTGTGCTGCAGAAACATCTGCAAGACAGCTAACAACTTAAATTCTTGACCTAACTGATCAGCTGGATAGGTCTGGGGTCCATCTTGTAGTCCTGAACATGTCTTGTTAACGCATTCCCTCTTTCCTTTACCCTGTAGTAATTAGTGAAGGTATGCACTTGTGTTATGTTTAAAGAGTAATACTGCAGGAGTTCCATGACCAGCATGAGGCAAGGAGTGCATACATGATGTGAGTTAGACTTAAAAATTGTGACTGGAATTAAGAAACTTGTATTGTGAATCCTTTCTGATGGAATGTGAATTAGTCTATGGTTCAAAATTTGGTGATAGCACTGCTTAAGTTTGTTTTATCAATTTTCAATGCCATCTGCCTTCCTTGCTGGTATTCTATGCATTATGTGAGTGCAAATATTTGAAGGCCTAGTAGCAAGCTCGATTGATGAACTGGTCCAGGTACCAGTACCATACCTTAAATTTTGTTTTTCAGCTGGATTGGTTCCTTGATGAGCTTCACTGCATGACCGCACAAACAGATGCTGCCACTACTTGTGGGCATGCAGGTTAGGGAGAAGGGAGCAACAGCTGTTTTAGGATGCTTTGCTGCTCAGGTGTATTGCCCACAGATAAGATAAACCAGCTGGTTGTTACATCTTTGTGAGGAGCTCTGGAAAAGGAAGTGGGATAATTGGGGGATAAAATTATATCCCCCGATAAGTGGGATAATTGAAGGAAGTGGGATAAGAGAAAGAACAGTGGGATAATTCACACCTAGACAAACCAATTTTCCCAAGAATGGAGGGTGGTAAATTTTGAAGTGATGAAAAATTGCAAAAGATTGGAATAAAAGGCCAGGGAGAATAGAAAGAATGGAAGGTTTCATAAGAGTTGAGACTAGAGATGCTGAGATTGTCCAGTTGAGATAAAATCTAGTTTAAGGAACAACCAGAGTCATAAGACAAACCACAAATCTCCTTCCTTTAACAATGACAGATCTTATAGGCTTCTAGGGTAAGAATGAAATATGGTGCCCTGGGTAGAGTTCAATTACATGTTCTTTTTGTGCTTTACTTTTTTTTTTTTTTTTTTGTAAGAGAAGAGCAGTACTTGTAGAGACACTGTGGAAAGCCTAACTATGCAAACATTAAGTAGGTTATCCTCTTTCCTGTTATTTTCCATAGATTTTAACATTTGGTGAGGTTTATTTGATTATTGTTTTTACAATAATGAAAATGTTTACTTGGTGAAATAATCAAGATGTATGTTTGAAATACAATGAAGTACACTGAATTACTGATGTTATCTATTTTGCTTTTTTTCTTGATAGGTCTATTTACTGATTGGTAAAGACTGCCCTTTCCTTCTAAGAGACTTGCTTGCTTCTGAGCAGCTTGCAGTTGTCTTCGGACAAACTGTGGTAAGCGCATAGTTTTGAAATAAGTAATAAATACTGAGCTGCTTTTCTTCTTGCTAAATGGCAGGTTTCCAAGCATAACCTTTGCTTTCATTGAAGAAGAGTTTGCAAATTCTGTAATATATTAGAAAAACTTTCATTTTATAAATATTACAGTCTGGGGGATATATGACAAAAATTGTGAATATGGTAAATGGAAATATTTTTTAAGGCAACCTCATAAGTTCTTACTTGCTTTTTTACATGAAATACTTACATACATAAAATTTCATACATCTGTCAAGGGGGTGAGCAAGCTGCGAAGTTCTCTGCCTCTTTCTGAGTTGTACTACTTGAAAGTACACATCCTACACTGGCTATTTTTAATAAGGTGTGTGTTCCCCTCCACCACCACTGTAGTAAGATGCTTTATGACATTTATCACAGTAGAATTTTTCAAAATAGAGGAGACTAATTTGTTCATCTCCATGTGCAAAAAAATAATTAAAACAAAATTCTGGTAACATTTACAGTCTTGTACAAGCAAAATAGGTAGCCTTTCTCATGCAGTTTTACAAATGTAAATTCTTCGTAAGGACAAAGTATTGGAAGTGAACTATAGAAACTTGTATTTTTAGCCAAAAAATGAGTTGCTGTTACTTTGACAAGATGTGGCCAGTCATTATAACAGTAAGGATTGTAGTGTCTCAATAACTTCTGGAATTTTCTTTCAGGGAAAGATACAAGGTAATAAACAATGGATGTCTTCATGCAGTAATCACTTTTTTATTAATTAGATGAATGTACTGAGGGTATTCATCGGATCTCCATATGGTCTGAATCTTCGTAACGTTTTGTGGCATGGTTTTGCATCCCCACAAGAAATCCCTGCAAAGTAAGTTACCAAAAAAATCTCATTTTCTTACTAGTCAGATTTGACAGTGCTTGAAAAAGTTGTTAGTCAAACTTGCTGCTGTTATTGAAAAAAAAAAATTTTAAAAAAAGAAATGTCCAAAGGACTCTGGAAGTATCCTGACAGTGTGTCGCTGCTGCTGCTGCTTTTGGAAAGGGATTTCCAAAGAATACTTCAGCCATTACAAAGTGTGTCTGTTTTAGGACCAGTGTTTTTTTACAAGTAGGAAAAGCAAGAAAGCTTAAAGTCTTTTTTTTTGAAACACGGTTCCTTGTCTATCAGGGCAGTCAGGACTAACTTGGAACAAAAGGCAGAAGAATGGGGTAGGAGGAGGAACAGCAGCAGCAGCCAATGTAAAATACAGTGATGCCTTTTTTCCTAATTCTGCATTGTTTTATCATGCTTGTGAATGCAATTAATTATTAAGTCTCCCTACTCAAAAGAGATGGGGAGGATAGGTTTTGGGTGTTCTTTGAAAGAGCAAAAAAACCCCACAAATGCTGATTCTTTGCAAAACTTTAGTTGCGTAAGCTTTTCTAATATATTATGGTGTTCTCCCCAGATATTGTGCTATGCTGCTTTTTTTAACTGCAGGATTGGGGCAGTTGTTACAGACATATCTTCTGCAAACTAAGTGCATTTTAGTACATCGACCGTATGTGATTTTCGTTAGCTTAGAGGAGCTTGATATATTTCCAGGCAAGTATTGAACCATTAACAAGTTTTAGTAATGCTTTATTTAATGTTCTTTCATTGTCCAAAAGTGCTGTTGAAAATAATGTATTTTCCACAGTTCTAAAATTGAATCTTAACTAAGATACCTGTATATGCTGTCAATAAATGAATCAATCATACTTGTAGGATGACTTTTTAATATGTAGAGGTTCCACTGACTATTGAAATGTCTGTTACTGTTTCTAAAAGATTTCAACTGTATGTTTTTTTGATGATGAGAGTTCATCTCATGTAACAGTCATCCAGTTTGCCTTTACAAAATCTAATTCTTTCCAGAATCAGTGGGTTCCAGCTGCAAGGGTCCTAGCAGGAGTGACCTGCATCTTACAGGGCAGGTAGTGCTAAAACAGAGTAAAGGATGGTGACATCTCTTCAGGACACTGCTTTTCTCAGGGAAGGACCTGAAGTGTCAGATTAAAATCTTCTCATCTCCCTGACTACTGACCTTATTTGGTTTATTCCTACTATTTTTAAAGCAGTAACAGCATATGGGGAATAAGTGTCAATGGTCCTAATGGTCAGTTTGTGCTACCTAATCAATTTGCCAGTGGAATGGCAGTTGACAGAACTGAGAGAGGGCTTCTGGGAACCAAATCAAGCTGATGCCATTCCAGTCATCCCATAGTGTAAATCCCATAGCTGGTTTGCTTCAAAGAAACACCTACTGCAATCAAATTGTTCTTGCCCTTTTAATCTTTCCCTTGGATAAGATATTTATAACATGAATTCATAATATGGTAGCATTGAAGTATGAAGTGTTAATTTAACATGCTGAATGTTAGCACAGAGAATTGATAAGGTAAGAACAATGTGCTCATGTCCCAATGTTCATGCTACTTACTGAATGAAAATGATTAATATATATTACCTTTTTTAAAGTATTTGAAATAGAGGGATAACAGCTCAACAGAAGCTGGGTCCAGTTGCTGTGTAGTCTTTTAGTCTTAGTAAAAAGCACCCACAACCTTTTAACTATTTTTGCACTGTAATTTTATGTTATCAGTAAAAATATAATCTTACAAATTTGTTTTCTTATCTATGACTACTGTTGTACTTGCATAGTTAAAATAAATTGGATAACTTTTGTCTTCCTTTACAAATGATGAAATAATATTGTATTTTCAGTGGAATATCAACAAGGAATTAGTAATCTAAAGATTGTATATAGTTTATCAATGTTGTTTTGCTAACTTGCAGATCTCAATCATGAAACACTTTCCATAGCTGAAGAGCTAGTAAAACCGTCCAGTTTTGTTTTAAAAGCAATGCTACCATTTTGGATGGCTGCTTTAACAGCTTTCAAGCAAAGCAGGTAACATTCATTTTGTGGTTTGATTTTTTTTTTTTTTAAATATTTTTTTAATGTAATATAAAAAGAATGTATTCTATATTTATAGAATAACAGCAGCATTTGTAGATTCCAAAGCTTTTTGCTAAATCTGTTGCTTAACAGCATAAAATTGTGCTTGTTATGGTGGTCTCTTAAAAAGTTTGTGGACTTACTACTTTATATTTTGCCAACTAGGATTATAGACTATACAGTAAACCTAAAAAGAGCTGTTGCAGATGTAGCCAAATGGAGAGCTCTACACAGCAAGTGGAAACGGATCTTCAAATATTGACATGTGGAGTTAAAAAACGCCCACAAGTATATTGTTTAGTGTTCTTCTCCCATACTCTGCCTTTTTGTAATTTATTGTCATCTCTGAGCTTGTTTGAATTTGATGGTCAGTTTCTTTTGGGCACAGATAGTCATTTATTGTTTATTTACAAAGTACATTAAAGAGAACTGTTGGTCTGGCTTGTTTGACCTGAGAGTGTAATTCTGAGATGACTCTAATTTCATTTAGATTATATTTATAAGGTGGGAAAACCCCTTTGGGTTATCTGTTTTTTTTCAGGTATGCTGACTGTGTGATTCTCTTACTTCCTCAGCTGGAAGTTGGACTTAGGTTGCTCTTCACTACTGCTAATAAGTGTCCAAATCGTTTGTTAACAGCTGAGGTAAAATCTCTGTCTAAACTGAATTATGATGTAGTGTTAACAATATTTGCAAAATAGTTATTCTAGAAGCATAGTGTCTAAACATTTACAGATTTTCCCCCAAGAGTTTCCAATCCATTACAGAACGTTATTTACACGTTTCCAGTAGAGTTGCATGAATATATCTTACTTTTTTGTAAAGATATCTGCCAGTAAAAGAGGTCTGAAAAAGTACTTGAAGGTTAATATTCAGAAACACTAGTGTAGGGTGGAAAGTAGATCATGTCGTATCTATTTTTAAAAAATCAGTGCAAAATCCAACAGCCCTTTTTTCATTTGTAAGGTGGTTTTTTTGCTACTCCTGTGCCTCTTCTATCTTGTGAAAATGAATGTCTAAGTTTGATATGCATGTCTAGTTAATTGTTTTCATTTGAAAATCAAATAATGGTAATTGTCTTTTGTTCTAGTCTTCTGCTCTCTACACCACTTTTGACGAGGTACTTTTTTTTTTTTTCTTTAAATATATATTAATGCCAGAATTTAAACATGTTTCCTGTTTCTGGAGACCAGAAAGCACTTTCTTATGTTGGATAAGACGTTATTTCCAATTTTTTCCCAAATAGACAGTAAATAAATTAAACATCAGAATACCTCAGAAAATATCAAAATTAATGCAAAATTTTAATGAACAGACTTTATTTTCTTCTGAATAATTTTGTCTTAAAATCTCATAGATTCAAACATTCTGTCATTTTTCATAGATTAAGTTATTCAAAATAAATACAAATAAACATTGCAAGTAGAAATCGTCAAATTTTACAACTGATTAATTATCTCAAATGATCTGTAATTAATAATTGGGCATCTTGATTCTTGAGTGGCAGAAGTAATTGCTTAAAGTTAGGGAAAACTTGTTACTTAAGTTGCTGTTTTTTCTTTGAAATTTTGGCTTTCAGTAATAAGTTTCGAATTACTTTTTTTCTAGATGCTAGCAAAGCATTTGGATAATGAAGAAGTCAACCAGCTTCCTGCAGTTCTTGAGGAACCTACCATGGCAAGTATTTTGGAAGGGCTTTCTGTTTGCTTTCTTTCTTCCTTGTTGTTTTTAAATTTAGTAATACATTTATGATCATGCCAAATAGTCATTTATTTCACATAGCTTATCTCCAGCAGCTTAGAACCAGAAGCTTGTTACCCTTTTTCATTGTGAAGGACACAAAGCTTACAAGTGATACTGCGCTAGGATAGAAGACTATCTTTCTTTCTGAAATATCTAAGTCTCAGATATATTTGTCTTTAGACTTAATAAGATCCACAGAATGGAGCAGAAGAAAAAGTGATGCCTCATAAAAGGAGAATGAAAATTTATTTCTGATTGCTTCTGGGACACATCTTGCACTACCCGGGCAGGTGGCACAAAGACATAGCTGCAAACCTACCAGAGCACATCCTGCATCCTGCCACCCAAGCAGCTAGTGAACATGAGAACTAGGGGTGTTCAATTTAGAGGCCTCTTGAGACTGTAGGAGGGGAGACTGGAGTTTATGGGCTTGTTGCCAGAGGCGGTGGGGCCACAGAGGACTTGGGACAGAAAGCTGAATGAAATCAGTTGTTACTTCACGTGAACTAGCATGAATGTTAGTCTTGAAGCTACCAAGATGGCCAAGTTGCTTTTTTTTTTTTTTTTTTTCTACGAGCATAGTTTGCATTGTTTTTTCTATCTAAATGCCCCTTTTCTATAGACATGGTCACATACTTAACTTTCAAAGGTATTTTATAGACTGAATATGTCACCTTCTATGTGAATACACATACAATAGAATTCTATTCACTTGTGTATGTTTCCACAGGAATTTCTTTGGGATTTCTTGAACCACCAGGAGGGACCACGTATAAGAGATCGTTTAAGCCATGGAGAGATCAATCTAGAAGCATTTCCCAGAGAAGTAGCTAATCAGATAGTTGCATTTGCAATTACTCTTCTCTGCAGATTCTCAGATGAGAATGTGTTTGCTTTTAAGGTAAGGAGCAATAATAAGCTCTCAGATTTTTTTCAGGTGTTTTGGATGCCCAGTCTGATTTTAGAGAGTCTTATGTGGAATTGAAGTATTCCTCCAAGTAAAAAATTGTGAAAGTATGTTTTCTCTAGTTTTGTAGCAAAATAAGTACAGAAAATTTTCCAAAAGATTACCTTTTCTTACTGTACCTTAATTTGTTTGCTTAACCACTTGTTACTCACATCGTTGATCCCTTAATTATAGTGACTCCACTTAATTTTGTCAAATTGTATTGATACCTAGCCTATTTATGTGCTGAATTATTTATTGGAAAGGTCTGCAGAACAGCTGTAGCTCAGCCAGAGAGGTATGTAATATTTCTCGGAGACACTATAAATAACGGTGGCTCACTAACAGAGGTGTGATTTGTATCCACTCTATACTGTGAATTTGTGAACACTTATTGTCTAGCAATACATATTTCTCAACATTAGCAATTGTTATATTTACTCCCCCTAGTTTCCTGTTAATATTTGGGATTACTACTTTCAATATCATACAGCAACCTGTGAGAGAAATCTTCTTTTTGTTAGTCGAAGCTTGTTTTAGTTTCTCAAGACATATTGCATGCTGCTGCATTTAGAGAGTACTTGATTGCTTTTCTGTCAGTTGCTGTCAGGTCTCACAGTTAAAATGTGTCAAAGAAATTAAACTTTAAACACTCACTGTGCTGATTACTGCTTTCAGCCCTCAGACATTTGCAAGTCTTTATTGACTTCAGTACAGTGAGTACTTCAGTACTCACATAAAATTAAATCTAATTCTATGTCTGCATATGATTATGACAATTTAAAGAAACTTGTGTATTGTCTATGATTTCATAAATCAGGAACATGTGGTCATAAAACCACTGATGAACTGTGCAAGTTGCTACCGTTCTCGATTTCATCCTATTTCCCGACTCAAGAAACAGGTAGGTACTTCCTGCTGTGAAAGCGTTTTGGTCCTTAAAATTGTGAATCCTTAAAATTGGTCTAATTGTTGTCTTCATGAAAAGTTAAAATCTTAGATAATTTTTTTTAATCAACCTTTTAGTTTTATCTTTCAGAATTTACAGGAATTTATAGTTGTTTAAAGGAGGTGTAGTTAAACACACTCTTGTTGATGCAACTGGTGTTTGTGCCCTTGTGCTGGTTTTGGCTGTGGTAATTTTCATCACAGTAGCTATTATGGGGTTGTGTTTTGGATTTGTGCTGTAAGCAGTGTTGATAACACAGGGATGTTTTAGTCGGTGCTGAGCAGGGACTACACAGAGTCAAGGCCTTTTCTGTTCCTCACACTGCCCCACCAGTGCTGGAGGTGCACAAAAAGTTAGGAGGAGACAGCCAGCACAGCTTCCCCCAACTGACCAAAGGGATATTTTGTACCATGTGTCTTTGTGCTCAGCCATAAAACTAAGGGGAAGTTTGGCACGGAGGCTGCTGGTGGGGGACTGTCTGGGTGTCAGTCCCTTAGGGGTGAGCAATTGTTTTCATTTGCATCACTTGTCTTTCATGGCTTTTATTTTTCTCTCTCTCTCTTTTAATTTTCATTACATCATTATTATTATTTCCATTATTAAACTGTTCTTATCTCAACCCATGCATTTTCTCACTTTTATCCTCCCAGTTCTCTTCCATCCTGCTGTGAGGGGAGTGAGCGTGCAGCTGTGTGGTTACCAGCTGGGGTTAAGCCATGACAGTCCTTGATCACTGAATAGCTTTATCCTTACCTGAATGTTTGCTGTTCTTTAGTTTTCTTAATCTTCTTGTGCTTGCTTATGTCAGGAACACGCTGCTCAGTTTATCAGTTCCAATCAGTTTATGAATTATTGAACAGCTTTTAGATGGTCCTCTACTGGTTTGAGATTGCAGTAGACTTACTTAGTACTTTTCATTTTTGACAGCATTCAAACCACGTGTTCCAAAAGTCATGTCGGTTAATTCTTTATTGAAAAAAGAAAGAAAGAATAGTAAATTGGTTTATTCAGATGACATTTTAGCATGAAAGTGTACATTAAGACTTTTTGCCCTAACATAAACTTTAACAATTGATGTCAGCGTATGCAATTATTACTACTGAACAAGTGACTTAGTACCTGTTGCAGTTTTTCCTAAAGTAGCCACTAAGAAAAGCAAAAAAAAAAATGTTGTCCTGTCTGTCAAAGGCTACACTTTACATAACATTTTTCATTATACATTTTTGAGGTGCTGGAATGTATGAAGAGCATTCAGTTATGGCCGGAATTACCAACAGTGCCTGGGGAGCACATTCAAACAATTAAAGGGTATGTATAGCTATTAAAAAAAAGATAGTTCTGACAATAGTTATGAAGACTGGGATTTGAGATGGTGGCATATCTTTTAAAACACTTCACTAGAAAGGCGATAGACACCAGAGGGGTTTTGAGAAGATCCTTTGTTCTTTTTAGCTTAACCTGTGCAATTGGTACAGATATCATAACAGCAGTGTGCTAACTTGAAGGGAATGAGAAGACATCTGAAACAGAGTTGCTAGTGACTCCATGTTCTATTTTTGAAGAGATGCTGGAGGGGCTGTTAAGAAGTCAAACTGGATCTTGAATTCATTACACACACCAAAAAAAAAGGATGGGTCACCAGATGCAAAACAGAAGATAACTTCTTAGTCTGAAAACGGCTTGATAACCAAATCAGTGGAAGACTACATGAACTATTAATTAGAAAAAGAATGTAACATTCTTCTTTTATTTGAAAAGGAGGAAGCGTTAATATTATCACTGGAGGAGCTTTTACTTGTTTAGAGGTGAAAATTCAGTGCATCTACCACATACTCAATATGCTGCAGGATTTTGATGAGTGAATAGAGAATTAAGAGTGGTTCAGAAGACAGTTGGGACTGAGAAAAGGTTAGTTTTAGTTGTTGAAAGAAAGTAATGCTTATAAGGTTGGGGGAAAACAACCATAATATTGGAGAGAGTGGATATTGAATACACTGTTTTCCAAAAAATGTGCTTTCTTGATGTATGCCATTTGAGAAGTAAGAAGTGCTATGCAGTTTTATCATCTGAAAGCTTTATTTTCTTCTTTTGTTTTTAAGGTTGGAAGGAAATGCCGAAGTTAGTCCTTTAATTTTTATGATATCTGAAATTATATCTCAATTGCAGCAATATATGCCACAGAATTGCTATAGGGCAGATGATCCAATCAATAGTGTTCTAACAGAGAGGTAAGTTCAATGTCCTGGAGCCTGCTGTCAGCTTCTACATGCTGACCAACTCAGGTTACTCATTTCCCTGTTTTTAGAACAGTGCTTGAAATGTTGCATGCAGTTTTCTAATGTTGCTGCTGATTTAATCTAAAGACTTAAAGAATGCAGCTGAACATCGCCTTCAAAATGAAGATGAGGCATTGTACATTTGCGACATTAAATAAAAGCTCTACTTTAATAGAACTTAGCTTAAAAAAATAAGCATTTTTCTTTCCGACTGGGGAAAAAAAACATAGTTATGTACTATTAGGTTAAATTGGTTTTAATCTGTTCTGTGTGGTAAAACTGCATCAGAAATTTGTTTTAATGTACTTGATGTCACAGCTCTGTGTGGCATTTGAAATCGTAATATGCTGTTACATAATTTTGTTCTTACATGCTTTAATATCAAGATTCCAAAATTGAAGGTATCTTCTTATACTTGTCAGACTTGGAGGTATGTTAGTTCCAATTATATCTGACTTGGAATAATGATCAAAACAATTTGTCTTTTAACTGGCACTCTTACGGCAATCTTAAGGGACCCATGATTGAATGTATCTGCTGGAACAAAACTCTTCTAATCAAACCCATTAGCTGTGGACAGAATAGTGCAAAGAGGATTTTACCTGTTGCTTACGTAGCATGTGTGCCTTCTCTTTCCTTCCCACCAATCTGCATTTTTCTCATTTATAAAAAAGAAACCTAATTACTAAAGTATTAAACCATTTTTAGAGTTTTCTGCCTTTATCATTTTCAGTGATTAATGTCTTGCTGTCTCAGAGACAATTTGACCATGAGGGAGGTTAAGAAACATTTTTATAAGAACAGAGTGTTTAAAATGATGTGTGACACATACGGTTGGCAGATTAGAATATGACAGCTGACTTGGGTGCCTTAGCAAAGCATAATCTGGTGTGATGTTGATTAAAACAATGTCCTCACCACCTGCATTTTACAAAATGTTAAGTCTGCTTCTTGTTCTGCCCAGAAGGAAGACCACACACTAATGGAAGTACTCATTAATACCATTTGTTTGAGTGAGTTTTATTATAGTGGATGTTAATTCATTGTGAACTGAACTATGGTGGGAGGCTTCAACGACAATCCTGCTGTGATTTTTATGTGTTCAGTGTATCATTCTAGTCAGGCAGTTTTGTTTATTGTGGTTGTATTTCTTTGATCTGAAATGGGAAACATATTCATCATGAGCAGTTCTGCATTCATATTCAGTAAAGTAATAGAGAACAGAATCACTGCTGCTGCTAGGTAGACCCTTGGGGTTTTTTTCAGTCATGAGGTAAAAGTAATCTGTTTCCAAGTTTTCTGAGTTAAAACATTATGAATCAAACCATACTGAATATGAAATGTATCTCATGTTAAATCCAGGTAACAAAAGATTTCTGCCTTGATCATTTTCAGTGATTTTATTCTGTATATATAATAATAATTAAATTATTATGTAATTCAGAAATTAACAATTCCTTCCTGTTTTGGAGGCTATTGATTGCACTTTGTGATACGCATATTTGCACCCTTTATTCTCCGAGACATGTTCTGGAAATCTTGGTGGTACTCCGTAAAATAAGCACACAGTGCCATCACGTGTCTGAACAAGTTACTGCCAGCACCGAGTTGAGATACAAACAGTGGATGAACAAGACTCTACGTTCTCGCCAGAGGCATAACTACCTACGAATGTTGAACAGGTTGGCTGATGGGTTTTCTTTACTGTGTAGTTGTTTATAAGAGTGTGGCTGCACACTGCTGTTGCTAGATCTCAGTGGTTTGTCTTCCAAGTTTAAAGTCAACGGTGTTCATAGCTTCTTGTTAGCCATTTTAGAGTTAAGTGTCAACCCAGATTTCTGCTACGTGGTAATGTTGAAATAACAAGAAGATCTCAAGTTGGAGAATAATTTCCTGGGTATTTTAGCATTGCTAAATTACTTCACTGTAAATTATAAGCTGTCAAATAAAAGTATCATTCAAATTTTAGATTGTATTTTCAGTTGCTAGCTTTTCCTATTTAAGCTTATAAATGCCATTAAAGTTTTAGCTGAATGCAGTGGGTCAAACTAATTTCAAGACTCTACCTCCTTCAGTCCTGCTGGTTTTTATCAATATATCTGGGTTGGCATCTCTATAGATAAAAGTGAAATTGTTCAGTATGCATTTAATTTTGTTCCTGTTCAAAGTGTTTTCCAGGGATTTTTGAATCTACTTTAAATCTGTGAAAACTTTATATGTTGTATTCTTGGCCAGGTTATGTTCCTAAAAATGTTAATCACGTTATTTAAGAAACATAGGTTAAACTGACAACAGACAATATAGATTTAAAATTCAGTTGAACTACACTTTATTATCTACTGAATAATGGGTGCTGGTGAGGTTTCCTTTGGAATCTTAACTAAATGTGTTTCTCTTTTTTTTTTTTTTTTGAGGTCTCGTATTTTATAGTCTTTATTTATAATTTTGATATTTGCTCTGCTCTTTTCTGAAAGACATTTCATACTCTTCCACCACCTCCCTCCCCCCCATTATGCAGTTATTATGCAGTTATTTGGGATCAATGCAAAAATCTGAAGAATTTTTTATATTAATTATTTCTATTTAATTGGGCTTTAGGTTTTTTATTTTAAAATATTTTTGCTTATTTCTAGCGTTAAATTTTTGTCTCCGGTGTTGCGGCTTATCTTAGCATTGATTACTTTGGAATTAATCAATATTCATTTGGTTTCTAAGAAGAATCCTTTTGATTATCAGCAGTATCTAAAGTGAGTATATAAGATTTACTTAATGAAATTGAAAGGTTTACACATTCCTTTTTGATCTGTAATATAAATCCTGTAGAGAAAAAAATAAAAAGCAACAGTATGACTTCTAGTACGTTGTCATCCTCCTTTTTTTTAGTCATTGTTATATGTCAGACAATGGTCACTTAAGAACTAAAATAACTTAGTTGAGAATATATAGTCCAGCTATTAACATTTTACATTTTTATTAGTCTGTTCCTTAGTATAGATAGACAACAATCACAGAGTCAAAAAATATTAGTACATAAAAGCTGTATTTAATAGGTTGGTAATTTTACTCCTTGTGTGTCAATTAATAGCTGGTTGGATATCATAGGCATTGTGAAATATTTGATTGAGAAAGGAAAGGAAGCCATTTGTGAAAATTCTGTCACACATTTTATCACCACATTCTTTCTATGGCGGTGTTTAGTTGCAGTTTAGAAAATCCTTGCTTCCTACTGTGAGAATGAGGGAGAGGCTCTCTTCCAGAAATAGAGGAAACCTTAATGTATTGATCATCCCAAGGGAAATTTGGAGACATTACCAGCTTTAAATAAGGCATTAAGATATTTTTCATTGTTTCTTTTTTTCTTGTTATATCCTTTAATGAGTTTTTTCTTCTTTGATTTTATTTCTCATAGGTTTTTGAAGTCAGTCTTGCAGTATACTGAGAACTTGGTGACATACACAAGCCCTGAGAAAAACAAGTGGGATGAAACCATGGAGCTTACAAACAAGGCTTTGATAAAAATAAGGAAAATCAGTGACAGAAAACTAATGTTAATGCAGCTAGCTACATAAATTAAATAGGTTTAAGTTTCTTGGACATTGTTATATCTGAAGATTTCTGGAGTCCTCAAATTTCACAAGTCTAATTCAAAGACAGACTTCATCCGTCGTTGAATTTTGGATGCAAAATTTAGTCTTTTTATTAGGAGGTAGTTTTTGAGATTGAGTTGATGAATGGTCAAAGTTCCAAAGAATGGAGTGTTTGCCAAATCCAGTGAAAATGACTTAATGTGAGCTAAATCAGTAGGATACAAATTCTACTTTGTTATATGTATTATGTGTTTTGTAACTTGATTTTTTAATTTATATTATACTGAAAATATCTAAGAAAAGACTGAATAAAAGCTCTGGAAAACTTTAAATCCAAAAAGTAATTTTTTACTTTGAAATATAGTGGAAATAATGTCAGACACTGTGGTCAACAGGTTAAGAAATTATGAACATTTAGTATAAAGTAGTGCTCATTGGCAGCTGTGGTTGTTACTAGTTAAAACAGAGTTAAATCTTGCACTGATGTATAGTTGGTAACACAGTAACCAGTTGTTTATATATCAGAATTTGAATGAGGTAGGGTGGAATAACTTTTGCACAGTATGTGTTTCTTTTGTTTAATTTCATCTGCTTATTCCCAATACGTATCCAGTTAGTGAGTTAATTTCATGCAGATTAAATATGAACACTCACATGCACATGCTCACAGACACATGCTTATTGTGGTTCAAGAAGTTACCCTCTTTGTGGATATGATATTCATTTGAATAATTTTTTTTTCCAAATAAATCCTCCCCCTTTCTCATCCCCAAAGAGTAGAATTTCAAAGGAATGCATCATTTGAAGAACTGATTTGCAGAAGATCACCAATCTCTAGCCATTTGTTTTCTCCTCCTGAGAGTAGAACCAGAGGGTAATGTCTGGAGAATGTTTGGCTCTGCAAGGGATTTAGAGATTCAAGTTGCACTTGAATAAGATTCTTTGCAATACTTCTTGACTGGAAATAAGCAATGAGAGAATTATTAGTTTGGTTTATTTGGTGTGGACAGTGGATATTAATTAAGATCATGTTGCTTCCTTTATGCTATTCTTGCAATATATTTTGTGTTTTAAACTTAACTATGTCACTTTCCAAGTCTGTTACTCTGGAACTAAATGATGTGAACAAGTGTGACTAGATAAAAGATTAAAACTGTGAATAGAGAATAATGAATCAAATGCAGTGTACGAGCCACAGTCTGAAATTTCAGCTTTTTTTTTTTAACACCCGAGGTGACGAATCCTAATTATATTTTTGAAGGCTTATATTGTAACCATTGACTTTGCTCAAATGTGTTAACTTCTGCTAAGTGTAGCTTGCTAGTGATGTTTATGATGACACTTGCTTTGATGATAATAAGTATTGTAAGGCAAAAAATTATGTTAAGCTTTACATATTTATTGTAGGAAAGAGATCAAGACATGAAATCAGAGTCATGATTTAAAAGTACGTAAACAGCTGACACACTTTCTCCTTTTAAAAGTAATTAATGTACTGAAAATCACCTTATAGAACATAGATGTATGTTTTGAACAACATAAGTTCTCCCTCTGTTTTTGTATTTTAACTTGCATGCTATTCTCTTCATATGCTTTTACCTAAGATGGAGCACATTGACATTTTCTCTTGTAGTAATTAATGCCATAGATGTGATTTGCTGCTTTATGTTGGCAGTAAGAAACATGATGGACTTCGGGCCATTTAGTCAAAGATGCTTTTCCAGTTTGTTTTCTACCTCTGAAGCTCTCTGATGGGAACGCTGCTACCATCTATTGTTAAACAAATCTGGAACAGACTGGGACAATCCAATTTATTCTGACTTAATGCTGTTGTTTGCCAGTAGAGCTGCATGTGGGGCTTATGGTTTCTTCCTGCTGTTAAAAGACTTGCAGAATAGAGCTGCAGAATAATGTATATTCTACAATGCCCTGATGAACAAATGGCAAGAGACATGGTAGGGATCATGGGGTTTGTCCTTTATCAGTTACTTGAAATGACTTCTCCACTTGAGTTATTCATCTTTGCCATCTGTTTGGAGTCACTTTGAGTTTTAAGATATTAGAAAGATTCTTGACTCTGAATGCTCAGTATTCCTGAGCGCAAAAGAAGTTTGGAATAACCAAAGAAATCCACTGGGTACACGCATCAGTAATGCTGACAAAGTACTTTGCATTTAAATGCAAGTGTTCTGATTTTTGGTGTTTTAAAGGGAATTAATTCTGGGGCTGAACTGTCCAAGTTGCATAGTCATCCATTAAGCACTCAAGTAGTAGTTCATTCTTTTTTCAAAATTATTTCATTCTTGAAATTGCAAATATCTAGAATTGTACCAAAGAATGTTTTATTGCAAGCAGGATATTTCATCCAAGTATTACTTGGGTCTGTTTTAATTTTTGGCCTTGCTCCCTGAGGTCTGCATTTTCCTGGAGCTAGTTAGTATTTACTCAATGACTCACTCAAATATACACGCAGAGATGTGGAATCTTCAGCGTCCTCTGGGAAAAGGGGTTGAAATATTTTGTTTACCTGGATAATACTGAGGGAGGGATGATCCTCCAGTCAGTTCTTCTGAGTTCAATTAATCAATTTATATGTATATGTGTGTTTATTAATTAAAAATAGCTGAGAATTTGTTTCTGAAACTCCCTTATCCTCCAAGCTGATGTTAGGCATCCAAACTCAAAGAATTTATAACAGAAGTTTTGAAAACACAGGAGAAAATCAAGCATCTGTCTTTTTGGCTAAATCATTGGAATTCCTTTGTATCTTCTTGAATATCCCATCTAAATGGGAAGACTAATAATTTTACATTTTCAGGAGTGAGATGCAGTTCCTATGCCTGTCTTTCACCTCAAGGGATGTTTTCAGGTGAGTTTGTGTTAAGTAGTAAGAAACTGAATGCATGGAATTCAAATTGGTGTGGATAGATTTCAAATAAGAGCAGAGATCCTTTGCTGCTTACATAAGAACAAACGAGCATGAATGTTACAGGAAGTCCTCTGAATCCATTGTCTCCCATCATTATATGAATGTTTTTATATAGACAGACATATACATTTGAAGAAAAGCCAATCTCCGAAATAATTATGTTGCAGTTGTGTGAACATTAGTGGATTTTGGAACCTTCTAGAGACCATAGAGATGAACAAGTCTACTGGGGTAAAAACACAATGATGCATCAATTATTGTAGGCGCGTGTGTGGAAACAAAGTTTTTCTCTCTGTGTCATTCCAAAATGATGACATTATACAAATGTAGCACATGTGGCTAAAAATACTTAAAACCTTTTTGGATTTTTCATCACTTGGATTATACAGAAAGTTTTTACGTATGAGATAGAGCAACAAATTTGATTTACTTTGTCTTTTAACACTTACCTTGGAGCTGTTCTCAAGCAGCCTGACAGTCTTCGAAGTGAACACGTGGTGGCAGTGTTAGGTAGTGCAAAATGGCATTCCATCCCGAAATTTACTTTCTTAACCCTTAGAATGTATATAAAGAAATCAACTTTTCTTCTGATTTTCATCAGCTTTGTTATACGTGTCTTTAATCGTGGCCTTGTTTCTGGTGAAACTCTTTGTTTCAGATCACTTTTGGAGAAATGGAACACCTCTGAAAAAATGTTTTACAAACAGTGTTTGAATAATTAGATAGAGGTTCATCACATTCACCACATTACTTACTGAGGACTTCTCAAATTGCCTAGAAGTTCATTAACACTCCCCTTCTCATCAGGCAGTTTAAGAGAATGAGTTCTCTGAATTTAATATAAAGTTTATTTGAATAACTTATTGTTTATTACAAAACATAAGATTTGTATTGACATTCCTAAAAGAAAAAAATTCCAGATCCTCCTTTGTTAATTGCTGTGATATCACAAAAAATACAATCTCAAAAGCAAAATACATCTTTTGAACAAAAAGAATAATTGTCAAGGAATGTATTTATTGAGAAAACTGCTCAAGTCTCAGCCTTACTGCTGTGGTAATGATTTTTCAGTCTGTTAAAACTGAAATGTGCTATTCATATGCCCCCCTGTGAAGAAGATATGGTTGAGCAATGCTTGTTGGGTGGCCTTTGAAAACCTTGTCCACAGTAGCACTTTCAAACCATGCAGAGAGATTGCAGTTTAAAAAGTTTTTCATTCACATGAAGTAATTTTTGTACGCTGTGAAATCTTGCATCGAAATGTTGGAACATCCCCAGCAGAGCTTGTTTTTGCCTGATACTACATTAGTGCATCTGGTCTGTGTATGGTGTATCACCTTTTTTTCATAAATTGGTCTGCAGATGCAGAGCAGATTCCTGGCTGGTGTAAACTATTCCTGTCCCATCTACTTCAGTGCAGATACTTTACTCCACAAGGATGCACCCCATGCTGTTTGGGTTTCCCTTGAAGTGGATGGGTTCCTATCTGTACTTCTTTTTCAGGCTTGGGTATTTTCATGGGACTGAAAGAAAGCTGTGCTTTTCAGATAGAATTGCTGCATAGCAAAACCTATTTAATTCAGTGGCTTGCTTTGCCAGGAAGTGGGGATCCTGTGTGGGACTTCACAGCTATATAATAAATTCTTTACTATTTTTGTGTTACAGAATTAAGTTCACCTAGAATAGAAATTTGTTTTCTTTTTGAGGCTTTTTCAGGGGGAAGGCTATAGGCTAGCCCACCTGATTTTTGCTTTTTTAAAATTTTTCAAGAATAAATGCAGGTCTGTTATTTAAGAAGTCTTTTAAGCCATATAGGTTTTCAGATAGAAGTTGACTGAAAGGAAAATGCCTGTTGTTTGCCTTCCCTGGGCCCCAGGCAATAGGATGTAAATATGGGTAGTGAATACTGTGTGAGATCAAACTGGCATTTTTTCTGAAGGTGAGAATCTAAGACAATGCATACAATTAAAGCCAACAGCCTTGCCTACCAAAAGGAGTCCATGCCTTCTGGCATTCTCCACTGAATACCTCCTCTGTTCCTCTCCCATGTATATGTATCTCACAGATTCTTTACCAAAAAAAAAAAAAGGCAAAAAAAAAAAAAAGCCATAGTAGAACCAGCCAGCGCCAGTTTGTTTTCTATGTTTTCCCTGCAAGGGATTAGTTGTAGTAACAGATTTCATGTGCCAGAAAGTGGGTGAACATTAACTATTTTGTCATGCACTGATCCTTCCTACAGCCCTGCAAAATTTGAAATGCAAGAATGGTTATTCATTAACATTTCTTTGTGTCTACAGGAAGTACATTTACTATGTAAACATGTTTTATATAGAACATACAGCTGTTTTGAACGAGCACTCAATGAAACATAAGAGTACAGTGCCTACACTGCCACTTCAGAAATTCTGAGATACCACAGCATTGTGTTTTAGAAGAGTGAACATGCACAGGATTTGCCTGGAAAAATGAATGGTAGAATTTTTATTTTTTTTTTTAATTATCTTTAATTTGTTTGATTGGTTTGTATCTGAAATGGCTGGATGCTGAACTATTGACATGCAGCCAATATTTAGAAGTGGGATGGGTAGGGATGTGTTTCTGAAGTTCCTTATGCTGATTTTAGTAGAGATATGATTAGAGAAGGAAAATTCGAGCACCATCAGATAGTCCATTTTTAATAGACTATGGAGTACGTTGCCACCAGAAAGAAAACCCCTTACAGCATGGCAGAAATGTGCCTGGAATAACTAGAAGAATCAGGGGCTTCTTGTCCTGAAAATGTTGGTCTCAAATCTGGGAGGAGCTTTACTGCTACTTCTTTGTGTAATAGATGGAAGTGTCTCTGATACACCTTTCTGCAAGCAACTGCACTGGCTAAACTACACCTTGAGTGCATTTTGTGGAGTGGGATGTTTTCTGAAAACACGATGAATGTTTCTGCTTCCTAGAAATGTCAAACGGAGTGTTTTGGCTGGGCTGCTGCCTCCAGGTGACTGTGGCTGTTTCGCCCCTTCAGAGCTGTAGCACAGGGCCTTTCCCAAGGTACTTCTCAAACAGGCTGTACACTATAAGCCCACCCATGCAAAGTTTACCATTCCCAAGGACCACAGAACCAACGAGCACAGGTGTGCTGTGGAGAGGGGTTACATAAAGCATACCAAACCCTTAGACAGCTTTCCACTGCTCAAGGGAGTAGATATTGAGGTACCCAGGTTAGCCAACATAGTGTGGTTTTGGTTTGGACCTTTAGCTGAAATAATCCTTGCTCAGAAAAGCCTGAGAAGGGTGTCTTGGTTGTCTAACCAGTTCTATGTGCACCTTCTAGGTGTAACTTTTATTAAATGTTGAGGAAGGGGAGGGTTTCTAATTGTTTTAATGGGAAAACAAGGATAGTCTTAAACTGGCAAAATAGTACAATGATAGGAGATGGCAATTAGATGAGCTCATAAATTTTGAACCAATTGCATCTGTGCAAAAGTGGAAGGTTAATTCCATGCAGTTGGTAAAGAAAAAGTAACAACAACAACAACAAAAAGCTGCAGGGTTGACCTTTCAGGGTATAATGCACTTATGTCAACATGGACTCTGCCCAAACATTGTTCTGCTGTGGAAGCAGCTGGATGCCCTGCCCTCTGGTTTATATAGTGCCAAAGGGAAGGGGTAAGGAGAGATGGGGTGAGGGAGAGGAAAGAGACAGGAGGGAACATAAAGCAAACCCAGCTCATCTCTTCAACGCCATGCTCTGAACTGACAGTATCTGGTGGCCCTCTCAGCGCTTATTTCTTGATATTTAGGAACCTGCACCAGCAAAGAAACATTGTCTACCTCAAAGTCAAAGGTGTTTTTACAAGGAGGCAATTTTTCTGCTTCCTTTACAAATATTTTGCTTTGGAAGGGTAGGCAGAGATGGGGAAAGTGGGGCAGGGGAGAGTGTAATAGCTATTTGTCTGTCCTGTTATAGTCAAGGTCTAATTTATAGTATTCCATGTAGCATGATGGTGTCATTTTAATGGTGTATTAACACTGAAGTCTGGAATATTTATTTGGTTGAAAAATGCATCTGATACTAAATACATCTCTGGGGAGATGGCTGTGGGATGATTACAGAACTGATGGCCATCAAATTGATAGCATTTCTCTGTCCTCCTGAGTCTTCTGCTGTAAAAGTGGGACAGAGCATTTTCTGGGTAAGAATAATGGTCTCTGTGCTGTCCTCAGGGGCAGATGTGGCCCAGCACCTGCGCTCTGGATCCAGGAAAGACAGAGCTGCTACACAATTATCTTCCAGTTTGTTGTTAATTTCTATTCAGATTAATCAGTAGTTGCTTGACATGAGGAATCACATTATGAGCTTTAAAGCTTTATCACACACCATTATTGTTTATTTATTTACAATCTATTATTCATGCTAGAAATACCAACCAGTTTAACCTGATTTGTAATCTTCTTCCTTTTTTTTTTTTTTTGGCTGAAGTCTCCCATGTGATTTGCATATGTATAAAGCTGGGGGAGTTAGTTTTGAGTTGGGTTTTTTGTTGACTATCTATATGAGATAGTGCCTAATAGAGATTCTTAGCATCCCTTACTTTAAACCAGATTAATGTACTGAAGAAAGAGAGGCATTACCAATCTCAGGAGAGGGACCTAAGCTGTACAACTGCATCTCGTTCATTATTTGCACTGTGGCTGTGACTGGATGTCCTGAGTGAGATTGTAAATCATCTGAACCGAACTGGATTTCTCAGTTTCATTGTGTGATGCTCTGTACAGATCAGGGGTGAGCAAACACCTCTGCAAATACACGTACTCGATTCACATAGATTAATTGAACACAGACTGTGTCAAAACTGCGCTATGGATATTTTGGTAGTTTATTTTCATTGACATTTAAGCAAGGTGCAGTCGTGTCTGTGGGAAAGACAGGATGCATGATGGAAGGAGCCCTGCATCCCTGCATCTGCAGCACGATAATCTACAGCTGTGGCTTCTGCAGGCTCATAGAAACAGGGTGTGAGCATGAGTGCACTGGTCACGTACATCAGTGGGGCTGTGACGATGGGGTTTCACCCAAGGGTTCGCCAACACCCTTGCTGGATGGCAGGGATTACAGCTGTTACCACTCAAGAGGAAGCTATCATTTCCTTTTGACTTTTACAGACTGGCCTAATATAAGTTTATTCAGGTATTTTTATCCAAATTTTACAAAGATCCTGAGTTTGTCCTTTGTATTTGTACTTCTGATGTTGCTGTTGTACTTCTGATGTACTGCTGATGCTGCTGTTACAGCCAACCAGATCGTGCATCTTTTTCAGCTTTATTAAATACCAGAAATAATTTCTGTCTCCTACTCTCCTGCTTGCTGTATCAGAACCTTGTTGAGATTGGATACTAGAAGAGGGTTTCTAAGCAATTTTTTCATGGCCTATTTGTATTCATTTGTTCTTGTGCCAGTATTGTCCCCTTGTTGGGTAGCTCTTCTCTCTACCTAATGTTTACACATCACTTTGATGTATTTATAAGAAACCATATGCTTTCTCAGTCTTCATATTGTAGGCTAAACAAGCTAAACCTCATAAAATAGATTCGTTATTTCCTGGATATTCCCATTAGCCTTTCCCTGCACCTGTTCTGGTTTCAGTTCCTCATCCACAGGACCAGTCTTGCACAACCCTCCCAGTCTTGCAGAGGAGGTTGCACTGCCATCTAGCATAATGGCAGAAGTATTGGCCTCCCTGTCTGCACTGGCTTTACTTCACATGCTACACACTCGACCATATCTCCCTTTGCAACATCTCCTGTAAAGGGGTCCTGGTCATTCTTTGGTCATCTAATAAATAAAGGTCTTTTGTTTCTTGGTCTTCCTGAAATAGCCATGCAGGTTTGGGGTTTTTTTGCTTTGGAACAATACCATGCACTTATTTAGATCTCCCTTGCCCCTTCTTCACTTGAAATATTTGTTAAAAGTATTGCCACTGATCTTACAGCTTCCCATGATGCATTTTTTTCAGACTCCAACTCTGTCTCTTTCTTAGTTTACAGCTTTTTAAGATGTGGTGGCTTCTATCTCCACAGCCTGCTTCTCTTTAGCCATCTTACCTTTGTATCCACCTTTTACATTCTTCTCCCTCACAAGGCCTTTCTTTCTTAGAGATTTCAGGTCATGCTAGAATATTTGTGCTGTCTTTAACTTCAGCAGTCGTTAAGATTTAAGAAATTGTTTAAGTTCAGAATTTGTATTTAATTCAATTTTTTTTACTTTGCTTTGTTGGTTATGGTCGAGATTGGATCAGCTGGAATAATTTCAATTTTGGTGACACCCTTTCTCATCCCTAATGTGACTTCTTCAGAGGCCAATCCCAATTTCCAGCATTTATGTGATCTTTGCTTAATTTGGTATATTTTTGAGGATGATTATTCATCCACATGGGTTTGATGTCACCCTTTAGCCAGAGGTTTGATATTTCATGGAAATTTTGTCTTGAAGACGTTCCAATTTTCTTCTGAAATCCAGGTCAATGAGATTTTCAACCCAGTTCACTACACTAACTCATCCCATTAAATTCTCAAATTTAATTAAATTCCCAAATTTAATTCCCATCACTTTATCCCATAGGACAGAAGCAAAATGAGAAATTTGTGTTGATTCTGTATCACAGAATGGTTAGAGTTGGAAGGGGACTTAAAGATCATTGAGTTCCAACCCCCCTGCCATGGGCAGGGACACCTCCCACTAGACCAGGTTGCTCAAAGCCCCATCCAGCCTGGCCTTGAACACCTCCAGGGATGGGGCACCCATGGCTTCTGTGGGCCACCTGTTCCAGTGCCTCACCAACCTCAAATCAAAGAATTTATTCCTAATATCTAATCTAAATCTCCTCTCTGTCAGTTTAAAACTGTTACCCCTCATCCTATTGGTACACTGCCCAACAAAGGGTCCCTCCTCATCTCTCCTGTAGCCTTTTTTAGGTAGTCTCCCTGGAGCCTTCTCTTCTCTAGGTTGAACAACCCCAACTTTCTCAGCCTTTCCTCTTAGTAGCAATGCTCCAGCCCTCTGGTCATCTCCATGGCCCTCCTCTGAACTCGTTCCAAAAGGTCCATGAACTTCTTATGTTGGAGGTTCCAGAGCTGGATGCAGTACTCTGGCTGGGGTCTCACAAGAGCAGAGCAGAGGGGCAGAATCACCTCCTCTGACCTACTGTAAAAGCCTCTGAAGCATGTTTGATTTTAGCCCAGCACCCTTCTCCTGGGTAAGGTGAATGAGTAATGGAGCTTGTCTGCTGCTGCCATGCACCGGTGCCCCGAGCAGGGCAGGTGTTCCCCACGCAAGGGAGGATGTGCAGATGCAGGGCCGGGTGCTCAGTCAAAGAGGGACAGATGCCCACCCTTGGCCCTGTCTCGCTCCTGCAGCGGCATGTTTGAACAAGAAACAATAACACCCTCAGTGATGGCGCGAGTAAAGTTTTACAGGGAGAGCAGGTGTGCCTGCTTGAAAGATAAACTCTTCCCCCATGCGACGGTAAGATAAATGATCCGAATCTTGTGATTTAGTTAATGTTTCTGTCTTTAGCCTGCTGTGTACACAGCACCCTGCTGGATAAGCTGCCCAGAACTGTGTGCCTCTGTATGCACAGAGCTATAATAGCCAGCAATATCATTCTCTCACCTGGTGTCCTTAACAAAACGGCCTTTAATCATTATACATCATTAATATGTGTTCCTTATTGTACAGTGCAGCAGCTACCTTGCATTAAAAAAAGGCCAGTGCCAACATTAAATAACATCCTTGGCTGTGACTGGAGGATCTTGTTTCACTGCTCTTTCAGGCTGTCACATTTCTCTGGAGCAGTATTTAAATTATGTCTGAATTTAGGCAAATGGTTTTTGTTCAGTTGCCTTGAGAATTAAAGTTAATCCATCTTTCTCACCAAGGGAAAATTCCTCCAGAGGCATCTTGCTCTTGTTTCACTGCTTATTGATTATCACTCCCAGTTTGCACGTTACTGGCTGTGCCGTTCCAGCTGCATTTGAATGAGCAAAAGAAAAGCCAGCTGGTGCTCTGTTGTTCTGATTTTTATATCAGCATTTTGTTCTCAATGACATTTATCTAATCTTATTAACTGGCTTTACCAAGAGGATTTCCTCACAGATTTAACTGAGAGAAAAAAAAATAGGCAGTGAGGAGGGGATGGTGGAGGATGTTTTCTGTTACTCTGCACAGAAGCACATTCTTACCTATTGGGAGAAAAAATAAGTCAGGTTTGCCCCCAATTCCAATGCTGGCATGTCTCCACTAAGGCAAAGCTCCTTAATTTCCCCTATGTGAATGGCCTGTAAGAAGGCAATGCAATAGCCTTTTTCCTTCCACGCAGGGGCAGAGAGAAGGGCAGAAGACACAACCTGCTGCAGAGGGAAAGGCGGGCAGTGGGCCCGTGCCCACACTCAGGGAAATGCAGCCAGGGGGCCTGGGGGCTGTGGCCACGTTGCTGGCACATCCTTGTGCTCCTATTCTAGTGAGAGCTCATTTGTTATGTCTGGGGCTTTTTGCATGTGACCAAGAGCCACGTGTACACTCAAGAGTACAAAAATTGAACAGATTTGTGAAAATTAGTTCAAATAGTGACTACACATTTGGGATCTCTGAGGTTGAGGGTGACAAGTCCTAAGGGTAACAAGGCCCTAAGGTCCGAATTTCCAATGAGACACATGCACAGGTCACAATATTCACAAATTCAGAGTCTTATTTGACATAAATTTTAGTAACGTGATTTTAGGAACGTGAATTTTAGTAACATGAACATTTAGTAACATGAAACATGTATTCTGGTATGGGGTTCCTTAGAAATAGTTGCTGGTAAAACATGATTTCTACTATAAAGAATTTTATCTTTAGTTGGCCCTTTGTTAATTTATCAACTCTCAGTTTCATCTAGCAGGTGCTGTACATTGGGGAATTTTGGGCACATCAGAATCTGGAAGTTTATACAATTACGATTTAAAGAAACTTACAGCAAGGATGATTGACTAAAGGGAGACAACTCAGTGTTAGGAAAAGAGAATGAATGTGTGAGTGAAGGAGAGCTTTGCCTTCACCTCACTTTACCCATATGAGAATTATACCTGTCCTTATGTTTTGTGATGGGTGCAGTCAAATTCTCTGGTGTTGGGTATGGACTTGCTCTCTTTTCTTCCTTTCCTCTCCTCTTCTACTTCTCTCTTCCTCTTTTACTGTATGCAGACCTCATAGTTACATGAAAATCTTACATTGATTCTTAAGGAGTCTTTTTAGTTTTACGTATGTTAGCAATGAGGGGCTCTTAAGACCTCTGTTTGGAGTACCACTGGGAGAGAATAAAGGATGGCTGTAAGGCCTGGGCTGAGTCAGGGAAGTGGCAGATGGATGCTTCTCCTGTGGGAAAAAAAAAAAAAAGAGGTTCCATTGCCTTGGAAATCCCATCCAGAGGAAGATCAAGACTGCTCACAGCACCTGCCCAACTCACCCTTTGGCATGGCTGGGCAAACCTTACTGCAGCTTCCAGTCTGCTCCAGCCATCTTCTGCTTCAGCCACGGCTGTGAGGCACTGGATCACCCAGCCCTAAGCTGGGAGCTCTGCATTACATGCTGCAGCCTCCCCGGGGGCCGAAGGATGGCACACTGGAGTGCCCCCACCTCCTGCCAGCCTGCAGAGCTCTTCTGCCCTGGCAGGCACAAGCAGCTTGCATCACCTCGTGCTTGGGTGTTTTTATAGAATGACAGAAAGGAGGAGAAGTCCTGAGGAAACAACGCATCCATTACTGAGGCCACATCTGTTAAAAAGACATCGGTAAAAGAGCAAAATCACAATGAAAAGCTACATGTTTTTCCACAGCAAACTTTTTCCCCTTTCTCCTGTAGCACCTGCATTTCTGTAGGCTCAGCACCTGTTCTCATTGGGAGGCTATCGCAAAATCAGTGAATGTATGAGAGGGTGAATTTAAAACAATGCTCTGAATCACTCCTTAAATAAATGCCTTTATCTGTCACAAAGTGCCTTTTGCTCACTCCACTTAACCCACCTCCAGAACTGGCTAAATGTAAGCAGCACTCAGTAGAAAATGAGTGTGTCCAAGCTAGAAGTTAATACAGAGCAGCCACTCTGGGCTATTTCCCTTTTGTGTCCATGTTCTGAGATGGGAACAGCTTCTTGGATCTCCCAGTCTTGCATTGTGCACCCAAAGTGGAAGATTTATTTATTGTGTGAACAGACTTTTTTTGTTCTCTGTTGTAATTTAAGCAACATTCAGTCAAGCAGGGGCCCTTTGAAAATCTGGATGTGCAGCACGGTGATAGTTTTTTATTTTAAGATTTAAGTCATTGTTTCCCAAGCCCCCATGGCCTGAACCTAGGCTTTTTAAAAGATCCGAACTGTTACAGAATTAATAAAGGAGCCGGTCATCATCTTTCTCCTGTAAAATTTCCTGCAAGAAAAGTGTGCCTGTATTTCATCTTTTACATCTGAAGTTTATTATTTAGTCCCTATTTGAGTAGTTTTGCATCCTTCTCCTTACCAGCAGCAGGCTTCTTTGCTTTGCAGCTATTAATTTGCCTCTGTGTAGCTGTACCCTGTTGAACTATTTCCTTACCTAAGAAACCTCTAAATGTTCCCAACTCTTGGATCAGTGCACAGTTAGTAAGTGACTGACTCTCCAGCAGAGAAGTCCTTCAGTTTCCACGCTAAAAGAGAGATTCCAGTGCATTGCAATATTTTATGACTTAGCAGGGCCATCTGAACTGCCTAACTTCTACTGTAATTCATAACATAGATAAATAGAGGAATGATATCTTGTGCCACCTGCAATGTTAAAACGCATTTTTCCTCACTGATAAAAATAGATATAAATATACATTATATGTTTAAACTCACACCTGCTTACTGGAGATTGACGCCCATGATAAAGACTTACCATTTCAAATTGCACTTTGAGAACTATCAGTTAATTTTTAATAAATTTAATCTAAGAGCTTTTATCTTTTAATGTCCTAGTTTCTTAATTAAAATGCCATATGGTAGCAGGTGAAATGCTTTGTAAAAGAAATCTAAATCTCCTGTGTTGTTATTTTGCCTTTATTAATCAAACATGTAGTTCAACAGCTGTTGAGCATCCTCTATACAATACTTTTCCTACATTTCATCATACCCTCCTTCAGGCTTGAAATAACTATGGGAGTCAGAGCTTAGAAGGAGTCTTCTGGCTTTGTACATTAGACCTATTTCTATTCTGCCTTTTTATGCATGTTCAAATTAATTTTGTGCAAGCATCCAACCATGGTGGATATAACCTGTAAGCCTGGTTCTTTGTAGAGCATTTATTCAAAGTTTGCCAGTCACTTGGGAAACAACCACAAGACGACTCCACTATCAACATTTGGCAGGGATCCGTCTGTGTAATAGTTTGGAAAAAGCACAAGATTTTTTCCCATGAAATATTGTACAAAGTGATGACTTGGTATAGATGAATGCTTATGCACACCTCCACAGCTGGGATATGAGTGTCTGATTTAATGAATTGTTTTAATTAGTTCAGATTCTGTGGATTTGATTGTATACATACACCACATGTTTCATCTCATCTAGCAAAGAAGTAAATGCCAGAATTCATATCCAACTTCCTTTTTATAGAAATCTACCTTTGGTTCCAACCTAAATACCAAGTGTTGACTTCCTTCTGAAGTTGGCTACTTCTATTAATTTCTCTGTAGGCTGTGGATATTTACAGTACCTTTCCTTTTCTTGAATACCTGTGCCTCAGAGAGGCTCAAAGCCACCCTAGTTTTCCAGGTGTATATTTCCTTCCTTTTCTTTCCCTTGTTTCCAACCCTTCCGTCAAGATACCCCGGGATCACAGGCTGTGATCTCCACTGGAGGGAGCTAGAGGATGAGCTGGCTCCCACCCCTCAGCAACATCATGGGGCTGGGCTTGTAGAACAAGGTCTTCATCCTACTACCCATGCTTCCCTTGAAAATTTGGTTATCGTACTTGTGGGAAGACAAAACCTGAAAACCAGCTGGACAAAGAACATATGCTGTTGGGTCAATATTAACAGATAAGGACAGCAAGTCTTCCCAGATTTTTTCTTGGCTATATTTCCCATTTCTTCTCTATATCTCTGTAGATATTTGCTTCATCATTTAACCTATTTTTTGATGCCATGTACATCATTATCCTGTCTCCTGCAGTTACTCCTTTGAAGTGCCATCATGTTGTGAGAGTCTGAGGACAACCATTTGCCACAGGGTGAGACAAGAGCTGTCACGTATATATGGGTTAAGAGGAACTCAGTCAGTACCTGCCCTTGATATAGTACATTCTTATTTCTTAGATTATAAAATATTTCATCTGTGAAGCAGAAGCTACAACTTTAAGGGCTTTTTTACAGCCAGTTTATCCAGTTGCCCATGGGTGAAGCTTTTATACTCAAAGAGAACTGGCTGTTGACTGTTGTTTCTTGATGCAACTCCTGTCCATCATCACTGTGATATCTGAGCTTGGCTACTACTCTGCATGAGCAAGGAGAAATTTGAGCTTATTTTAGTGAAGTATCTGCCTCCTGCTCTATATTCCCCAGCAGATGGAAAACTACAGATCCAGCTTTCCTAGAGAAAACATGCAGCAAGAAGCAGCAGAGTTCTGCATACTAAGGGTTCATAATTTCTGCAAATGATGGGTTCCCCAAACTTGGCTTTACAGGCCACTAAATAATGATACAAGGTTTATGTGAAAGGACCACAAGTGCATTTTGGATGCTTCTGATTTCTGACTTTGAGTATGGTGGTGGATTTGTGGTTTTCTCTTCTGTGAAGAAAAAGAAGGAAACTGCATTAGTTTACACACGTGTACTCATAATTTGTAAGAAACCCAGATGCTAAAACACTTGCATATCCTTGCATAAATAAATAGCAAATACGAATAAGGTTTCTGAATTTATGATGCCTTTTTAGTGTGTGTTCTCAAAGGATTTTTCTTTTCTCAGTATAAAGTGCAGTTTCTTTTGAAAAAAGAAAATCAACATGCACCATAAATGACAACTTGTTATGGATGTAAATATTAATTATACATTGAAATTCTGGAACTGTTTTTACTGGAAGCTTGTTAGCTTGTTAATTATCATAATTATCATACAAGGGGAAAGGAAAGAGAGAGTGAGGGAGACTGATTAGTGTTGGTAATTTGCCTCGTCCTTTCTGTGCTGTTGCCTTTTTTTTTTTCATTTTGGGAAAATTAATTCTGTGAAATTATCACTAGGGTGCTGTGTGCTCCGGGACTCGTCTGTACGACGCAGCATTGTTCTGGCAGAAAGCAGGCTTAATGCATGCTTGGCACCTTTCCTGTCCCTCTCCTCCTTGCCATGCTTGTGTGCCACTCTTGAGCAACACCATATCGTGCACTATTCTTCCCTCAAAATAAAACAGAAGTAAAAATAGGGGCAGACACACAGTGCTCCTGAAACCTCAGGCAAATATGGACTGACCGAGGAATAAAGGAAAACGGTGGTGTTTTAATTACAATGGAATAGAGGAAAATTACCCTCTATTGGGTAATGGGAATTATAGGTCTGGTAGGGGATACATCTGGGAAACATAGCTATCCTTAGTGTTTTGGAGTGAAAGTTTCCTTCTTTTTCTAACCTTAATGGACTCCTGTTTTCTCTGCTTGTGTCTATATGGGTGGCACGGAAAGGAGGAAAAAAAATTAGTCCCTTACAAGATTTGTTCATAGAAGAGTTTTAATTAACTCTGAGATGAGAAACAAAAAGTTGGTTTAAATATATATTTTTCATCATGGCAAAAATTTGCCTTTTGGGTTATTTAAGGTTCTATACTCCCTCTTGCATTGTTCAGGATATTCAGGAAAGATCTGGATAAAAGTGGCTGCAATTCCACCAAATCTGCAAAGAATACAGAATTAGTCAAATTCTGAAAAGGCTGTGAGAAACTTCAGAGGCACCTAATCCAACTAGATGAATGGGTGACACGGTGTCAGACAAAGTTCAGCTCTGTTCAGACAAAGTGTTGCACACTGAAGGGGAGAAAAAAAATGGATGTGCTTATATGCTTTACAGGGCTCTCAATTACCTGCAGTGGCTTGGGAAAGGCAGCTGAGTGTCACTGTGGACGGCTCAGTGATCATTTGGATGCAGAGCACAGCTTTAATTTATTGGTCAGGCAAGATGTTAGGCTGCAAAAGGAATAGGATAGAGAATAATGTGTAAAATACAAGCAATTAATAATGTAAGTCGATGATGCATTCACATTTGGAATAACATATGCAGGACTGGTCACCCAATACTCCTGAGGTTCACAAGAAGCCTGCACCGCAGCAAGGGAGAGTTCAGAGAAAGGTGACAGGAATGAAAAAGGATATGTGAAAACTCTCACATGAGAAGACACTGAAAAGACTGGACAGATTACCTTTAAGGAAGGTAAAAAAGAGGTGATATGGTATAAATACTGTAAAGGTAGGTTGTGATATACAGCTAACAAAGAGAAAGTCTATTTGGCCTGTGTGGCAATTCAGGAACAAGAGGGAAATGAGTGAATTGAGAAAGTAGCCAATTCAGAGTTAATTAAGAATAGAAAAGGTTTTGCACAAATGTCACGGGCCTTGATGTCACCACACATCAGTTGCTAAGCCTGTAGCAGCAAATGGTTTGGGGTGGCAGACATGGGCTTGCAGAGAGAACTGGTGTGCTGGGGACTCACCATCCAGGCTTATGAGCTTTTGGGGCTTTTACACTGGGCTACACTCTGATCCTACGGATCCATCAGCAGCAACTTGTGGGCTGTGCTCTTTGGGTACCTGTGGTTTATTTTCACCTGATGCAACTGCACCAGATAGAAATGAATGCTCCATACTGTGACCAAAGCATGGTACATGGGGGGCGCAGGGAGAGACAATTGAAAAGCATGCCTCAGATCTAAACTCAAATGTTAACGTAGTTGTGTCTTTTGAGCTCAAGAACATACTAAAACTCAAAGGGGGCTTGACACTTATACTGTAAAAAGAATATCAGAATTATACTAAAGAAACTTGGCTGGGTGCTTTTACTATAATTTTATGCTCTTTTTATTTTTCATTAAGTGACAGGGAGGAAGTAACATTTTGGGTTAAGGACCAAGGAAGGCACTTATGATAGAATTCTCTGATGTCTTTTCAAATCTAGTCAATTATGGCATGAAATGAAATATTTAATTGTGTTTAATACAAACTATTTGATAATCTTGTGCATCCTTAACATGCATTTATTTAGAGAAATTCCTATCGTACTTCTTGCACTGTTCTTTATTGCCCTTGTCCATAGAGCAGATTCTGAAGTGAAACCAATCATATGATATACCAAATCCAATAGGAAACTTATTTATTTATTATTATTTTTCTGTTTTCAGGTTGTCAAAGTTATTCGTGACTTTCACAGAACTACACTCACAGACTGAGGAGACCTTAGAGAAAGAGCTTAGGGTGAGGGGTAGGACAGTGGAGTGGACAATATGAACACTTAGGGTTTGAGATGATTGTTGACACCTGATCTAGTCCATGAAGGCACATAATAGGACAGCTCTTGTAAATGTTGCTAGAGTGGGAGTAATGCCATGCACCAAATACGCACAGCACAACAGGCACCTCAGTGTCTGCACCGTAGGTGGCTCTCTAACACATCTGAAGACAGGTTCATGTTTTGAGGAGAATTGATTGCATTTCAATTAACCTCACAAGCTCATGCAGTGACAGCTCTCCTGATCTTAGACTTATTTAACTGGAGATAGGCATAGTTATTCTTAATATAAATGGTATTAATTTGTTTCTTATTTAGATTTTGCGTAAGTAATACTCTGAAACTATCTACCAACTATCAGTTATCAAGCAGTTGACGGGACCAGGAGGGACAAGAAGTGTCTCAGCTCTGGGAGCAAAGCCAGCACAGTAATTCAAGTGACAAGAGCTCTGGGGGTGGGGAGGGGGCAGTTAGACCCATGTTAGAGTTCTGCCAGGAAATAAAAGGTTTCCACTTACTGAAGAGGGCCTGAAACCTCGATTGGGCAGTGCCACGGGGACAAAGGATAAAGGGGAGACATGGCTGTGCCCAAACTGCTGGGCGGTAGTCAGCCCAACAGCATGTTGGCATTTGTATGGCAGTGGTGGGGGGACACATTTCACTTCATGTGTCTGCCCCACACTGACACTGAACGCAGTGTTAGGAGTGCATGAACAGGGCAGCCCCACAGTGCTGCAAGCCCCCCCCTGGCAAACACCAGTCCCACAGAGCCACCCGGGAACCCCTGCCCTGCACGAATATCACATCCAAGGTGCTTTTTGGTCATTGCAGCTTCTGCTCCTATCTTTGAAACCCATCAGGAAAGGGCTGGTATAGCCCTGCCATACCTGTTTCTGGTTTCCAAAAACTGGGGGAGGTTGTAATGGCCCAGTTTTTAAATGTGTGAGCTATCCTGGTCTGTTCTGATTTGGGAGGGGGAATAAGAGTTTATGCAATAGTATTTTAGCCAGCATTCATTTCCACTTGCCTGCAGGTTGATTCCCCTGCAGCTGCAGTGCTATGGATAACTATTCTACTCTCCCTGGACCCTCCAAGCAGCTCTTTTGGTGTCTTTATAGACCTTTCTCTCTTGCATTCATCATGGGCAGAAGCTGAGAGTATTAGGTGTAGAGAGAAAGGTGACTTTTAGAGATGAGGATCAAATTAAAAAAAAAAGAGGAAAGACAAGAGGAAAGACAGGGAATCTAAAAGAAAGAAAACTTGGTGTGTTCCAGCATGGTGACATCAGTGAATCTAGCCCAGTCAGGGAAATGTAGGGACTCTCCATTATCAGTATAAATAACAGAAAGTAACCCAACACAGTTAGTTGTAAGGTCCTGGACTATTCAGTCTCTGGTGGGTCTCAGCAGTTCCCCCACAGCCCCTTCCTGCAGCCGGTGCATCCCAACAAAAGGTCTCGGGAAATTGCCCTGTGGAGACCACAGTGTGACATCTGGAAGATGCACCTATCTCTGGAGGAGAGTAGCTCAGCTATAATTATTCATGTCTGATAATTAACCAGGATGTAATTAGATATAATCACCCTGACAACAGTGTGCACCTTTTTCAACAGACAAGGAGGAGGCCTTGTTGTCCACCTGTGTCTGATCAAAAGGGATAATAGAGGAGCAAGCCATTAGTGTGCACGTGGTAAGAGAGCTGGGCCAGTGCTCCCATTGAAGGCCTGATAAGTGATACAGCCGGGCATGGGAGAAAATAATTAATTCATGATATTTTTTTAAACCGTCTTTGCCATCATGATCTCAGTTGTCAGTAGCCAACCTGTTTGAATAACGTTACATTTAAAAAAAAAAAAAAAAAAAGAAAAATAAAATAAAATAAAAAGGCCAAGGCAGCTAAAAGAGAAGAGAAACATTTTCTACACTATCAGCAGGGTTCAGTGAAATTATTGCATCCCTTTGTTGCAGCAAACAACAAGGGAACAGCTGAAATGTTTTGTATCCATCTGTGCATGGCACCTACCCAAAACCTGCTTAACAGAAAGGCGCCGAGGCCCACAACAAGGTCCCTGTCCTCTGCTCACCCAGGAGGACCAGGGTTGTGCATAGAAATCTGCAGCCTGGTGCCTGAGATCCCTTTGCTTAGCCCTGGGGCAGCTGCGTGCAGAAAAGAGCAGCAGTGGGGCCGCGGAGCTGTGTCAGGGATGTCTCAATACCCGGGGCTGCTTTAATTGCATCGCCAAGAGCAGCCACTCTCCTCTGCACCACACACGGCAACTCTCGGCCCTCGCCCATGGCTGCAGCCGTGCCACCTTCCCCAGGGCAGAAACACATGGCTTGGCCCCTTCCCCATGAATGGTGTCCACTGCAGGGCAAAAAATTAAATGGGACACCTACGGCCACATGCAAGGGGATGTCCTGACACCAAAAAGAGATGTTTTAGGAAGGGCTGCTGCCAGCCTGCTTGCTGAGGCCCGTGCCAGCCCTCCGTAGGGACCTGAAGAGAAAGCATTTCCTGCAGGGAGACATGCATGTATGCAAAAAAATCATATTAGAACTCAACCTTTCTTTTGCAGGAGGAGATGGACCAGATCCGACCCCCAAGTGTTTCTGAAGTGAGATGAAGTTCACATTTGGTTCCTAGATCTACAGGCTGAAGTAGACTCTGCTCTTACACTGAGTAAAAACAGCATTTCTGGCCTTTGCTTTAGTTCTTAGGTTTTCCCCCTGTACATAGCAAAGGGTTTTCCTTCAGCAGCTTTAAATGATGCAAAAATGTCACTACAGTTCATACCTGAACTGTAGACCAAGGTTTACTAAAGAGCAAGGTCTCCTAAAGCAGAGACTTGTGCTACACATTTATGTTTTAAATTTTTTTCATATGCTGTATTAGAAGTAACTAGAAATCAATACATTGCATTAGAAAATGCTGTTAACTGGCTTTGTGATAGATTCTGTGCTATGTGCGCAGAGCCCACCACAAAAAAAGTCATGCTGAGGTCAGAGTCAGAGCACTAATGTAGTCAATTTGGAGCCAAAGAAGTCTAGCCAGAAATTAGACTCTTTCTAAATCAGCCAGCTACTGCACTGTGATTTTTTTTCTACTCCCAGCATTGAACACATGTATCTTAGTCAGGCGCAGTGATGATACCTGCTCCTGTCTGTGCTTGATTCACCCTCTTGATTTGCCCTCACAGGGCAAATTCTGGGTAACCACCAACCACCCCCATCTGCACAGGATGGGGCCAAGACAAGCTGTCTACAGTCAGGCATCTGCCTTTCAACAAATTAGCTTGAGGGGCTTGGTCTTCCCCTATTCCCCCTCTGATGCAAAATTTTAATCTTTTCTTCCTCATTAATTTATTTTTTATTTATTTTTCTGTTTCCTCTGGATTCTGCTGCTTTTTCCTTCTAGGCAGATGTGAGCAAATCACATATTTACAAGCCCAAAGACAAGGGTGTGTATTTTTGTTGTTGAAACCTTGAAAACCTTTGATGACACTGTAAGTTAGATTTTACTACTTACAACCAAAGATTCCTTATTCCTGTGGTTTCCTGGATTCTTCTGCCTCTTTCCATGTCTCCACCTTGCCATTGCTGTCTGACTATGGGATCCTGACAAGTACTACTGAGAAAATGCTGATGACATTGGAGTATCCACTGGAGAGACTCCTTGTCACATTAAGCAGAAATGTCTCTACTGACACAATTGAAGTCTAAATGTTCACTTTTTGTAAGCATTTACCAGCATTTAGTGTGTTTTGGCAATCAGTGCCGCATTCATTGAAAGCAGGTACCAAAGCAGCATGGATACAGCTGAAGCCCAGTTGCTTTAAAATACTATAAACAATTATTCTGGCAGTTAATCTGAGTTTATTGTATCAGTATTTAGGAGCTTGGATTAAGTCTTTCTGACACCGCTGGGAAGACAGCCTGGAGCAATGACAGCAAGGTGGCCGAGCTGGTGGAGAAAGCTGGGCTGTGTGTGCTGGGTGCACTGCAACAGCCACCCTGCCCTGCTGGGACACCCCCTGTCCCCCCTTCCTGCCCCGCTGCTGCTGCCCATGCCTTTCCGGCTCTTCAGGGCAAGGGTTGTCTCTCTCCACGACAGACCCCCATTTCCATGGCTCTGAGCCCAACACCACCAAGGGGGTCTGTAGGAGTTGTTTTAACGCAAACGTTGGTCACTCTCCTCTCAGAAGCACCCAGTGGACCAGCCAAGCCTGGTTGGATAGGTCTTGTACTCACCAGATTGTCTCCAGCTATGGTGCTTCACCCAGGATCAGATGCTCACAACATTTTACATTTGTAAGGCATCCTTGTCCCCTCCAAAACCACCACCCAGCTATTGCTCTTTGTAGCGCTTTGGTCAGAGTGCTGGAGGGGAGAGTCATTTCCACCCCTACCTCAGATATTATACAGATGCTTGATGAATCAAGGAAGAAAGCAAGGCTAACAGAGGCCAGCCCAATTAGCGCAGCACCCTGGGCAGGGTGTTTAAAGCTGGGCCCTCCGTACCGCCCGCCGGGCCGGCTGCAGATGTGCAAGCAGTGAGTGACAGGCAGAGGAGCTGGGACCTGACTACATTCAAAATCCTTCCCTGAGATTTTCCTGCTTCCTTTTTCTCTTTCTCCCCTTTCACCACGTGAAACGCGCGGTGGGCTGTATGTGCAAACACTGACAGATGGTGACACTCGGCTCCAGCTCAGGCAGATTAGAAAGGGAACTCAGTGTTCAAGGGACCAATTACCACTCTGTCCCCTCGGGGAAGAGCATATCAGATGTTTACTGGGGGTTAATAATAAATGAATTGAAAAAAAAATTGCTCTTCGAACACCATATTCTGTGTATTCATGTCAGCAGGTTGTAATTAGCTAATTAAATGCTTGGACTGACAGAACGGCCCCAGTGGGGGTTGCAACATTGCAGACCGCTCCTGAAATATGAGCAGGAAACATCTTGGAATATGTAGGCAGGAGAGCAGTTAACACCTCACATTTAATGGGACATTTCTTCCTGCAAAGGTTACTGGGAGAGGTGGGAGGAGGACTTGGACAAGTCCTGCGTCTGCAGAGCTCGCTGCCAAAAAAGCTGTGGACAGAGCGTGAGTGAGGGACACACACACACAAGATAAGGAAACGAGCTGTCACGGGCACTCCGCAGCAAGCAGCCATGGAGAAAAAAGGATGAAGCTTTTGAAAACGCATATTCAATTCAAAATGAGTATCAACTAGCTGGTGACTCCCAACTCCTCCTTGAAACAGTAGAGGCCTCTGCGGTGGCGGAGCAATCTGCTATAAATATGGGTGTCCAACCATGTACGATTAGTTTGAGTCATCAAAACCAAAGCTACACTCTAAGGAACATGAAAGGCCCACCTTTAACCTCCCGAAGCAGAGGAAATGAGAAGGCGCATTCAAACTCTTGGCTGCCGTTCGGGTATTAGCTCACGCCGCACACCCCTGCCCTCGCTGCTGGCCCTCGGAGATGAGAGCGTTTTGTACCACTGGCATGTCACCACTGCTTGTTTGCTTTCCTGGCTCCTTAGTAGCAGCGGGGTTGGGATCATGAACAGCAAGGCACCTGGCACACTATACAAATAAGGGAGGAAAATCCATGCCAAATTACAGCACGAATAATGCATCCGTCTGGAATGTATCAAAGGAGGCGTTTGCAGCACCGGCAGTGAAAATGATAGTGTGTCAGGCTTTTTCAAGCCCTAGGTTTCTTTGGTCCCACTTGCTAGACACACTGCTTTGGAGCTATAAAACCACTTACAAGGAAGCAGCTTGGAAGTGTGCGAGCCGCCCCAGTAGGAATCTGAGCTCACCCTCATCAGCCACTTTTTGATTGTGTGAAATGACCGGTAGCATCATGCACTTGGACCTGCAGTCTCCTAGCAGGTCCACAAGACAGTACTCATCCGCCCTGTGGTCCTGGGTGGGGTAGAGTGACTTGACACAACAGGAGTTTGCCCTCTTCCCTTACCTCCCCATCCCTGTCCTGCTCCCAGCACAGCTTGGCTGGATGAGGAGAGCTACCCAAACTCTTGACGTTTTGAACAATGATTTCTCAGAGATGAAAGGCTATCTAGATGAAAGGGGTAAGAAACATGTAAAAGATGCCTCCAAAATGTAAACCATGAGATATCTACAGAACATGAGAAATCAAAGGGAAACATGCCGCTTTGCACCTTTCATTCATTACTGCATCAAAAGTTCAGGGTACACAAGGAAGCTTATTTGGAAAACAATTTGAGATGTGCATTAAATGATGTACCAAGGCAGATGAAGAGCCAGTGGATCAGGGCTGCATGCTGAGTGATGCTAGTATGCACAGGACCAGGAGAGGACCACACTCTGCCAAACCCTCCGAGTATGAGGGCTTGCCTGCTGTAGACAGGAGGTGTCATCTGACTCCCAAAATCAGGAATGCTCTGATGAACTCAGGAGGTCTAACCAAACTTTTCTTTGCTGCAGCTGTGATGTTTTCCTCATGCCCCTGCTAGTGCTCTGTGCTCTCTGCTGTAAACATGCCCACCCAGAGAGCCTGAGAGAGGATGGCTGTGATGCATTGCTGCCAGACTGGGATGTGTGTTTGCCCTATGAGAGCTTCTTAGTCTTCCCTTTCCCCTCTCCCTGAATGCTTATTGTGATTGCAGAACAAAATCAGTGCTGTCCCACATGTGCGCATCTGAACTGTCCCTGTCCCATGTCCTCCCACCCTTCCAGGGCTGACTGTCCAGCCCCTGGAGTCAGTTTGGGAGGGCACTGAGAGGATGATCAGTTTACCTTTTATCCTGACCCTGCATGTGAGGGAATAAGGCAGGTTACTTTGCTTGCGATTCATTTTTAAAGCCTTTCCTTTTGATGAGCCAGCTTCACAAAACTGCAGTCATTAAGGGCTTTCTAGCACTGACTTGTTGGGCAGATTATGGAAATAGCCTTTTTCATAGCATTTTGGCCAGTTGGCACAAATTCAGCCCTCTTAGAATTGCCTAGGTTGGAAGGGACCTTTCAGATCATCTAGTCTGACCAAGCTTGCTAGCCCTCTTTGCTAGGCCAGCAAGCTTGTAGGTGGTAGAAGTGGTGCAACTTAAGCTGGCATTGGCAAAAGCTTGGAAAAATGAAGGCTGCATATGGGGTGTCTTTTTCACGCCAAGCAGAGCCTTGTCCATGGGCAACCTTCAGCACGCAGATGCTTGGAGGTGGTAGAATCTGAGCAAGATGTTCCTTCATGGAGGCACCTGCAGGAAGCCTGCCCTGATGAGCCTGGAGGTGGGTTTGTAATAGTCCTCCCAGGATCCCTTTGCCATTACCTAAAACCTGGGGAAAAGCATCTGAGCTGCCTCAGAGCTTGCCCTGCCCTGGGTGTGCTCAGCACCTCTCCAACTGCAGGCCTGGCAGGATGCTCTGGTCCCAGTAAAGCTAACAGACCTGAAATGTGCGACATCAGGGCAGCCAGTCACCCAGCTGGTGACTGCTTTACAAACGGCTGCACGGGCATCAGAACAGCAGACTTGCCTTTCGGGTTTCAGTTCCCTGTGGAGTCACAGTCAGAACAACCCTTTGCACTTTCCACTGTAGGAATTCAGCTTGAACTTTTAAAATGCTCCAGGAGCTACACCATAAGGAGGGGTCATAAGCAGGGAGTAGACAGACAACCTCTGCTGGCTGATTCCCACACACAGGGAACAGCCGTGCTGCTGCCAACTCCCTGACCATCACCCATTGCCTCACTCAGCCCTGCTGAGCCACCCCGCAATGATGTATTTTGCTTTTTTGACTTCCTCAGGCTTGGGCTTATTTTTCTAAACAATGAGTAGACCCATGCTTACATACCGGTGGGTCTTTATTCACACTTTGCAAAGCCCTTCTGGTCTCTCAGCCTCACACTATGCCTCGCTCTATGCCCATAGCAATGATGCAACAGATCCTTGAAGTTCAGCGTGCTGCCAACAGCCTTCCCAGACCCCGGCCATACAGCCTGACTCTTTTCAGAAATGATTTATAGGTACAGATATACGGCAGTACGGTTAAGATTCCAGGCAGTAAGATATTTTCTGTGCAAATATGCTGTTTATCACACCCAGTGAGCCCAGCTCATGTTGCCTGGGAGGATGGAAGGAAAGCATGCAGCACCCTCCGCGGGTGCGGAAGGCCTGGCAAAATTGTTGCCTCCTCATTACTGAGCTGTGATTAGCTAGTACAATCCTGCTCAATCATAATATTCCAGAACTGAGTCATCCAACATCGGCTATGCTTGTAATTGCCGTATTGGATAACCACATATATTTATTATTTACCAGCACATGCTTTATTTGTGTTCATTACAAGCTGTTAATGAGGCAGCCTGTTTTAATGGCAGCCATGGAGTTCATAAGGAGGAGGTGGAAGGATCCTGCCCCTTGCCAACAGACTTGGTTTCTTTGCTGGCTTTTGGACAACCACATATCCATTCCACAAACAAGCAGCCGTTTCATGGGATCTGCCTCAAACACGTCTGCTGTCTCCTTGTTTTGGCAGGGAATGGGGTGATGGGAGGAGATGAAGGGGTGAAAGGTGCCACGCATGGGCATGGTCAAGAGCGACCTGCTCCACACAGAGTGATGCTCACCCATCAGGTCCCTGACCTGCACAGGGATATTGTGGCCCCTCAGGGATATGTGTGACATGCTGGCCATTGCTGGTAGCCATGGGGCTGTGGGGGGTACAGCCAGCTGCTGGTGGCGGGGCCACCCCATGCAGGCAGCAGCCAGCTGCTTTACATTTTGCAGTGTTTTAGGAGAAACATGTGTCTCTCCCATCACTGACATCCCACACAGGCACAATTGTACAGGGTGCGGGTCCCAGCTGCTGGAGGATGAGGAGGTGATGCTGGGAAGCCCCTCTCCCCATGCTTGCCCCAGCTGGGCTGTCTGTGCATCAGAGGGGTGCCTTTGGGGTCCTGCTCACCAGTGGGACCATTTTCCAGTACGAACCGCAGGCTTGAAGCAACCCAAGAGAAACTCAGGCAAAATTTCAGGTGAGGCCAGATGCACAGGTTGTGGGGGCTGAGCCTGTGCTGTGTACTCAGTCCTAGGCTCCACCATGTCCTCCGTGACAGTGGTGCAGCCCCTCTCCTTGAATGAGATGATCTGGAGGATGTGGGGTGCTTCCCAGCTCCCGTCCCTCATCCCCAATGGGGGATTCCAGCAATGCCCCCTTCACTGCCCCCTGCCCAGGCTGGCCTCCCCGGAGGATAGGAGAAGACAGCAGTGCTGGCAAGGGATGGTGTGCAGGATGAGACCAAGCGTGGTGCAGTCTCAGGGAGGCTGGCAGTGGCTCTTCTGGACTCACCCCATCTCTCTCTCCGGGAGACGGGGCGACAGATGCAAGGCAGGCACCAAGAGTGGAGGTTCCCATTATTTTGGCCTTGGGCTCTTTAGGAGCGGTGGCCGTCTTGAGAGTCACCCGGCGGCTGCGGCGTTTGGCCAGATCCCCGATGGCTTTGCACATTCCTTTTCTTTCCCTGAATGAATGGTCTAATCTGGCTGGAGGGCATTGCAAGGCCCAATAGCCAGTTTGCTGCACCTGCTCATCAGGGATTGAAACACCTGCCGTGGTCGGGGCTTAGCATTTAAGTGCTGCTATTTGAAGACAAATCTTGTCTTTTGTCTCTGCCTGAGCCTCCTCCCAGCTCCCCCATACCCATAAAAGAAAACACACACAAAAAAAAAAAAAAAAAAAGAAGAAGAGAAATAAAAAAGGCTGTGGTGGGTGCTTTTTGGACAGGGCTTATTTTTCCTCTTACTTCCCAGAGAAGCGACCCTTGCTTTCCATGTTAGGTGCATTACTGGGAAAGATTATTCACACAGGCAAAGAGAAGCACGACCACTTTAGTTTTACTCACAGCTGTTTAAAAGGTCTGTGCTGATGTTAAGACATTGGAGTTCTGGGTGGTTACACTCTGAAATGCTGCTGTATCCTCCTAGTAGCTGCCATAAATGGTATGCAATAAATTGGTGCTTTCAATAAGAACAGATGTTCTTCTTCCACGCAGCCTCCCATCTACGTTTGACCTTTAAATATTTCCAGGCTGTTTTCTTGTGACAACAAATAAATAATATGGAGTCAATAGTTAATGTGAGATTTACTTAATGGTGAATTACAAGGGAGTTGTAGAGTTTGTGACAGTAAATTAGTAAACCGGGAAAATGGATTTTATCCAAGCAATGTGATTTCTCTTTTTTTTTTTTTTTTTTAAGTGAATTTGTGCATTTTGGTGACTAAGGCACTTGGGCTGCATAAGAAAGCCTCAGTTTTGCAATTTTTTTTAACAAAGAGACTAGAAATATATAAAATGCACTAAACGGGTTGGACAGGAACCAGCTGCCATATCTCCAAGGTTAATAGAAAGCAAAAAATATGTTTCTCATGGCTCTTGAAGGATGTGTTCTTGAACCAAGTTCTTTAATGGTTTTATCAGTGATCTAGAAGAAAAATAGAAGCCGTGTTACATACAAGAATTCTCAGAGAGCAAAGTTTGCAAGGGAGGTAAGTAAGGAAGAGGAGGCTTCAGGGAAGGGAGCTGGGCGGGGATACAAGCTCGAGTAAAAAATAGACAAACATGTCTATCTCCAGTGCAACAGAAAGAGCTCCCTGCCCTCCCCAAGTGCCTGCCCTGGGAAAGGAAATCTGACAACGCATCAGTCCTCACTCTGCCAAAGTATAACAAAATCTAGAGCAAAAGTCGAAATTAGGCAGGCAGGCAAGCAAACTAAAAGGTAGATTTGTAACAGAGGATAATGAAGCACTGAAATTACTTACTGAGGGCTGTGATGGATTCTCTGTCATTGAAGACTTATGAATCACATCAGAATTTTCTCATCTCTTCCCCTCCCCTCCTCTCCCCCCCAAAAAAAGAGATGCTTTACTTGATTCAGAGGATTTTTACATCCCATGTTAAGAGAGAAGATCAGGCAGGATGATCACAGTGGTCCTGTTATAACCTGTGAAGATGCTTAATCAGAAAACAATTTTAACAGAAGAAAAACCCAGGAAAATCTAAGCATATTTCATTTTCATTTATCAAAAAGTATGTGTGGTGTAGTTAAAAATATGAAGGGAGGGCTAAATTGTTTCTTTTGGGGATATTTTTGGGATAATTATAACGTTACATAAATTGGGAGAAAATTTAGGCCGAAAATAAGAAGAGGCTTGTTCAGATAGTGACGGTCAGCCTGCAAAATTCTCTAAATTAGGAACAAAATAATCAAATAGACAGTTAATTTTTGGGGAACAGATCCTAATAAAAGAAGAGCAAGAGATCCCATGTTCATCTGCATAATAAGCTGAACTTGCTTTAGGGCACAGATCAATTGCTAGAAGGTTTAAGAAGAAATTTCTCCCTCGGGTAGCTTAGAAAGAGCGATATGTGCTCCATGAATGCCTTGAGAGGCATGAGAATCCCACTTCACTTCTCTGGGAGCTCAGCCTAAGCCTGCTTCATGAAAGACACCAGAATTTTAATCAACTGAGTCTTCATACAGTTTTATGTAGTGGTGCCCTTGATTTCTTTGCATTCCTGGTATTTTTTGCGGCTAAAAGATGAGGGACTGCCCACTGGGAGCAAGGTTTGGGTTGGAGCTTTCTGTTGTTGTCTTTGCCTGGAGCATCTAGCAGGAGGCCACTGCTGGAGGTAGGATGTCAGCTGTGATGTGATCTGGCACAGGTTTTACTGTTACGAATTCCCTTGGCTGTTGCCTCTCAGAGGTTATACCAGCTAAAGATAAAACAAAATAAAGATCAGAGACAAATCTACTTACACGTCCTTAGCAGTGTACAGAGTACAGAGTACAGTACAGAGATAATATCTTCATTATTTTTTGCCTCTGAGATTAATCACACAGGACTGTTGTCCTTTCCAATTGACTGTGAATTTAAAATAGTGCTGTCTTGTAGAAAATAATTCAAAGGAAAAAAATAATTCATGTTGCTTTACCTAGAGTTGCCTGTGTTTTTGTCCTCCACATGGCATAACTCCCCCCTTTTCAGCATCATAGCACTAGGATGGGTTGTGTCCTGGATATACACAACTCCCAAAACAGCCCACAGTGTTAGACTGACAACTTGCCAACACCAGTATGAATTTCCAACCTTACTCAGGTGTGAGTTCGAGTTACAATGTATTTGTGACAGTGGGAGTTGCAGACTAGGTTAATTCTCAAATAAGAGCTAAAGAACAGCAAGAAAAAGTCTCAGTGGCTTTGAAGTGGAGGATGCTAATCATGCAGCGTACCATGGAGAGTTAATGGTTACAGTGCAGTGGGTGGAAGTAAAGCCACTGCAGGTGTGTTTCTTAATGAGGTGCTAATTGGACAGGTGCAGATAAATAGGAGGATAGGAAGGCTCCCTAGTTCTGGGGAGTAAAGAGGAGTCTGTGCTGGGGGAGGGTAATGATGCAGCTGAAAGAAAGATTGATTTATCTGTGACATTATCTTCATGTAATCAGCAGAGCACAAGGTTGTTGGCTCTAGTAATAAGGAAGATGCCTGCACGCTGGAGGAGCACACTGGGTAATGAAGGGCAGGGGATGTGGGGCCAGAGCTTGCAAGCTCACTAAGGAAGAGAAGTAAGTTATTTGCATGGCCCTTGGGAAAAAAAATAAGGCGTAAAGATAAAGCTATTTGAGTGTTGGAAGGTGCTTTGGGGATGTGCAGCAGCACTCTTCTTGACAGGGATAGCTCTACACTCACCAAATTAATTGGTGTTTCTTCCTGGTAATGGAAAAATGTATAAGACAAAAGAAACACATTGAAAAAGAGGGTGTGTTTAGGAAATGGGAGATGAGAGAACGTAAATGGACATATTCCCTGAAACTTTGAAATAATGTGTTCTTTCTTCTCCATAGCCAAAGGTGAGCCCCTATAATTCCCTCTGTTTAGCTATGTACTCCTTGAAGTTTCCTTGTTGCTTAGAGGAGAAGGTTATTTGCAGGAGAAAATGAGTGAGTATTCTGTACTATGGGTGCTCCAGGAGAGACAAGTATAAACGCTACTCAGTGTAAAGCTTTTCTGTGCTTTGCATTGAAGCAATCCCCTTCCCATCCATTTTTCCTTGCAAGAAGACTCATTGGTAGACTGTGGTAGCTTTTTTTTTTTGGCTTGTAATTAACTTTCCTACACCATGCTCCTTCCCTGCCAAAACAAACTTGTCAATAAAAGTCTGATGTTTAGATGCAAAAAAGATGTATGTTTAATTAAATGTGAAGCTGGTTTGTGAGAATGGAACGTGTGGAGAAGCCACTAAAGAGCGTCACGCAGAGTGTAAAGAGCTGGAAGCAAATGTTTGAAGGAAAGGAACAGTGTGGATATTATGATTTCTAGCCACAAACATCATAGTAGTGAAGCAAATGGTAAAGCAAGCAATTTCTGTATAGTTAAAAAACTATTTGCTAGTTGCATCAAATTAAGGCCTGAGAAAAAACTTCATAAAACTTGAGTGCGGTGCTTGAGACATGTACAGAGAAGTAAATCTGGTGGGTGAGGTCCTCTGGGACTCTGTGTGCTGTGTATTATGAGATGGCTCTCTTTTCAAGCCTTCATTAGTTTTACTAAACAAACGCATTCTTGTTAAACACCTCCTAAGATGACAACTATTGAGAAAACATCTTCCTGAAGTATATGACAGTTATCAAAAAAACAGCTGACGGTTTGCAAAGCTTCCATTATTCCCTAGTTGCTGAGGAAGCTTGAGGATGTGCCGGGAAGCTTGGCACAGGGAGGGCTTTAGCAGTTAATGTTTTCGCACAGAATTTGTTAAGCCTAGAAACTGTGCTCAAACATCAGAAGCATTGCTTCAATGGAAGCATCAGTTTGGGGCTTGCTGTTAAATAGCAATCGGGGGGGGGAATATGCTCTCTGTGAAAACTGTGTACATCAGCAGCAATTCGGTGTCATAAAAGCTAATGTTAGGAGTCCTGTTCCTTTGAGCTTGTTGGGTGTTTCATGCACTTCTAATGATTCTAAAAACAGACAATTCTGACTTGGGGGGGGGGGGGGAAGGAAAGATTGCTATTTCTCTACGATCTTCAAATGTGCAAACATCAAGAGGCTCTATTTTGATGTTAGTGTGTAGGATGCTGTTGTGCAACACTTGCAAGAGGTCCAAGTGTTGTTGTGGCACGCTGTTTCATCAAGCTGAAATCGGTGAAACATGTACACAACAATGAGGGCAAAAAGCTTGATTTTCTTTCTTTGGAGGAATCACATAAGCTTCATCACTTTTCAGATGTTTTAAAATCCTCATCAGAAATGAGAAAAATAGTACAGCAGTCAATAGCAAAAAAAAAAAATTGTTCATAGAAATGTTATTCTACAATTCTGTGATTTTAAGAATAAAAAAATAGCATCCACTCCTTTCATTTGCAGGTGAATAACCTTAGCACACAGCAGTCAACAAACTTGTTTTTGGAGGAAAGTAGAATGCAAAGAAAAGAATAGGGACAGTTTCTCTCTGGGACTATCAGCTAAAAATGCTCTTTTTTGCGCAGAGAAACATGCTGAATCATTTTGTTAGCTTACTATCCTTTATACTTGATTTTCTAAGCTGATATAAAACCATGGGAAGGATTCCTTTTTGTTTCTTTTCAGGCTGCAAATCAGAGCTGAAGATAAACAGACTTCAATTTGCCTCTTGCTAAACACAAACAATTATAGTAACATAGACAAATAACAGTGTATGCATGAAAGTAGTTTAATTTAATACATGATGGTGTATATATAATCTATCAAAGAAGGCTGTCTCAACATAGTGACAAGAAAAAAATTGTAAATTTTGTTGTTTACTAAAATGCAGTACTGATGAAAAATAACAATAACCCAAGTATGTGAATTTTGGCTGTTAGTTTTCATTCAATTTGTTAATAATTGCCACTGTTCCTGATACTGCTTTCTTAATTAGCAGGAAAATAAGACTCATATGTTAAAACCCCAGACTGACTTATTATTTCTTTCCAGGTCTCTCTCACAGAGACCCACAGGAATGGGTGGCTGGAAGGCCTTCTGGCAGCATGGCTCTTGGCAGGGGACCACTTCTTCTTCTCCAGGACCATGTGTTTGCCCATCCCTGTGCTTAAACACTGAATTTCACTGAATTATTTGGCGTTGGAAGGGACTATGGAGATCATGTAGTCCAACTCCTCTGCTGAAGCAGGATTGAACACTAGCAAGGATGCTTTCAATCTCATGAGCTACCTGTTCCATTGGTGTAATCAATGGCTATACCAAACCAAAGATCCTGTTATACCTTTTTAATTATTTTATTTTCCCTCTGCATTACTCATATTTCCCTTGTTACTTCATAATGAGCTAATCTTGTCACACCACCAGAGTAGATGAGGAATAGCTGATCGTACCCTTTAAAAAAACACACCTTTTTATACTGGGAGATTTTCCCTGTAGCCTGTTTTAGTCTCCCTCCTCCTTGGTGAGTTCTGCCAGTTTCTCCCTGCAGCCTTTTGTGGATTCTTAACTTCATATTTTTGGCCTGCCATCTAGTATCTGCCTTAGGATTCCAAAGCCAGGCTCACTACCCAGGCTGAGAACTCAGAAGTATTTGAAATAAATGTTTTCAATGGCTGTCACAGGATGAGGGTGTTGACTAGTTGAGGTTGGTTTTCATTTTTGGATAAAAATTCTGAAAAGCAAGATTGCACTGCTTGCTCAGTTTGAGGTGCACTGTAACCACCATGCTTTATCTTTACCTAATTTACACACTGGAATTTTTGTCCTGCCTGTTTACAGCAGACAACGTGACAAGAGCAAGACCGTCACGGAGGAACCCAGTTTTGACCATTATGAATCCAGGCAAGCTGGCTCTCACCTCCTCTTACGCTCTGCATTTTGCATCCTGATTTACAATGACACTGGTAGCAAAGACCCACCAGGGCTCTGGTGTTACTGGGGAATCAAGGCTGTTTGAAAGGGCTGTGTGCCTGGCCTGTCCCCCTGGTTTCCAGCTCTTGCTGATGTTTGGTATGGCAGGAGCTGAAAGATGCAGAAAGCCTCGGCTTTCCTGTAGCACCACAGAGGGGTGCCAGCCCCCCTGCTCCTCCAGCAGCCATCCCTGTGTCCCAGAGCCTTTCTCCTCACCCTGTTGCTGTGTGCTGCTTGCCTCCGGTCAAAGCCTGTGCTAAGCTAAGGGTAGCACCATCTGCCTGTTTCCACACTGGTCACTGCAGTACAAGCTCCCAGCACAGAGAAGCTGCTTCTCTCTCTCATACCGCACCACAAACACTGTGCCATGTGGGAAAAGGCGGATGTAATCACAACAGATTTCTTTCTTTTTTTTTTTTCCCCTTGTGGTCCAGAGACTAAACCACAGCTGCTGGTGGTTTTGCTGCAAGTACTGCAGTTGCCAGGCAGGAGATTACGCTATGGTGCTGGGCTTGCATTCCTCCCTCCTCACTCAAGCTTTTCCAGGTACGTATTGCTGCCATTGCATTGCCAAGCTCCCTTAAGTATGGCTTGTTCCCCGTTCTGGGCATCCTTGTGCCACATCAGTGACTACTGCATGAGGCTCTGCAGCAGCTCTGTCCCACCCAGGCTGTCCTGCTGCAGCAACAGCACCGAGTTTCAGGGCTGGGATGAAGCACTGGCTGCAGTTTTGGCTTGCTCAAGAGTCACAAAGGTATGTCCTCAAGGGCACCAACAGACAAGGGTAGCTGCTGCTGAGGACCTGACCCTTACCACAGACATCTGGGAGTTTCTCTCAACTCTAACCCTCATCCAATCCCATGAAAAAAATCTTGAAATGAGCAGCTGAGGGAACTGGGGTTGTTTAACCTGGAGAAACGGAGGCCGAGGGGAGACCTTCTCACTCTCTACAACTACCTGAAAGGAGGCTGTAGCGAGGTGGGGGTTGGTCTCTTTCCCAGGGGACAAGCGATAGGACAAGAAGAAATGGTTTTAAGTTGTACTTTGGAAGGTTTAGATTGGATATTAGGAAAAATTTCTTCACCAAAAGGGTTGTCAAGCATTGGAACAGGCTGCCCGGGGAAGTGGTTAAGTCACTATCCCTGGAGGTATTTAAAAGATGTAGATGTGGTGCTGAGGGACATGGCTTAGTGGTAACTTGGCAGTTCAAAGTTAATAGTTGAACTTGATGACCTTAAACATCTCTTCCAACCAAAACGATTGTATGATTTAGGTTGTGCTTTTACAACATGTCCTCTGGCTTAGCTTTGTACAAAATAAATCCAATTTGGGGTCTCTGGGATCACTCTCTGGTGCAAACAGAAGTGCAGTAAGTAGACACTACCACAAAATTGACTTCAGAATCGCACTACAGATCTGAACTGAAACACTAATGTGAAAGCACCTTAGATTGATACTGTCATTTATTTGCTTTGTTGAGCTGAAGCTCAGAGAGACACTTGGGAAGCCTGACTCCCTGCCACTACCTTGCAAAGGTTATTAGGTGAAAGGAGTGCGCTTCAACACCACCTGTGGCTACACAGCAGGTCAGGTGGACTACAGGAGTTTTTGGCAAGGTCAGTGGGCAACCAGGTGTCCTATCTGTGGGAGAAGGGCAAGATGGATGAGCCATAGATGCAATGCCAGTCTCACTGCTAGTGTCAGTCTGAAAGTGATTACAGATAAAATCATGTGTCTGGTGAAATGTGTTATTTTTTACAAATGTTAAAGTTTTCCTGCAAGATGAATCCTAAAATACAAATGTTGCTTGGAGCATCAACATCAATTGCCAGTTTAGGATTTGCCTGCTTCCTTCCTGGTCAGAAGCTTGTGCTCTCTCAAGGAGTTAGCTATTTCCAGAAATGATGCAAATGTTTTCTATCTTTGTCTTTGTGAGTCAGGAATAATGATGTGGACACTGAAAACCTATTGCTGTTGAAGAGATTCTAACAAACTCAGTTCCTCAGGGAATGTCAATGGCAAGGCTAAGATGTGGTGTTTATCCTCTCAACAGATTGACTTGCACCCAAACAACCAGACAAACACTGCCTTAAAGCAGCAAAGCATTTGCAGTTATAAACAAATTATTTTAAAAGAGAGTGCATTTCACTGGCTATTGAACTAAAACAGAATAGATTTTTTATATCCTTCATTGCAAAGGTGCTAATGCTGACTTTGCTGCAATAGAAATACAGAAAAATTTCTTTGCTTTCTGCACAACCATAGCATAAAATTATATTTCTTATTTAAAACACAGTTTCAGGCATAAGCTAAGACATTAGTATTGATGCTTTCTCCATTCCTCCGTGCCTTCTTCATTCCTGCCTAAACCAGCATAAGATACATTGCTCGACTCAGTGGGAGCCACGGTGTCACCAACAACCCAGAATCCCGGCAGGAGGGACTAGCAGCAAAGGCCTGATGGCTTCCAAGGTAAGATGTGAAGGGCACAGCCAGGGGTTTTGTTTGCCTGTTGCTTAGATGGGTACCAAAACCCTTGCTGACACCAAGTGGCTGTAGCCCTGAGCAGCTAGAAGGTGCTGACACTTGTCACTGTTGGGTATTCACCCTTTTAGTGAATCTGGAACACTCAAAGCTTTTTTGTCACCTATCTGCCATGTATTAGCATAAATGGAAAAGCCAGGATCTCTTCCCACTGTCCTCTCAGGAAACCTCAGTAGATGAATACGTCAGGTAGCGTGAAGGGATGTCCCTCTACTCTCGTGTTGGGGTACTCGCTGGAAACCTCATCCTCTGGTGTCCGCAGTGCCTGCCTGCTAGTGCACCCACCAAAAGACCTGGCCTGTGGCAGGGACCGACGCCCCTCAATACTGCTTGGACATCACCAGCCCCACAACCTGGGAAACCACAGTGCCTAAGTATGAAACAGGGAAGTGCCATGCCATGGGCTGTACCAATACAGGACAAGGCCTTCCCCCGCCCCCCCCCCCCACCCCCTCCAAAATTGAAACTCTAACAAGTAGCAGTTTACAGGGGTAGACAGAGAAGAGCCAAAGGTGAGGCAAGTGCCCCTCTCTGCCCCCCCACCCCCGCCTCTAAAGCTTGTTAAATTAAGTTATAGGGTGAAGTTAGGGGCCAGGGAAGGAATAGCTTCTCAGGGTCTCCAGCAGCTCTCTGCACGGCAACTTTTATAAAGAAATGGTTTAATGCCAAAAAGCGAACAAAGAAGCCAAAAACATGTCTTGTTTTCAGTATTTTGTGACTGAAAGATTAACCATTACATTCATGTGATTTGCCAAATACAGGTCTCAGCTTGGATAGGTTTTTTCCTGTTCTGCAAAGTAAAATATCTGGAATCTGGTAATCTTGCATTAAATATAGCTTTTAAAATTAGCTCTTAAAAATTAGTTTCAAATCCTTTCAAACCCTTTTGTTCTATTTAAATTTATAAATGTAGATAGTGCCATTTTAAAGAGAAAATTGAGCAAAGCATCAGCAGGAGATTTAGCCTGATTGCTGTACATGTTTAAAAGAAAATGCTGTGCATGTTTAAAAGAAAAATACACTTAAGCGCTGTGACATTCAGTTTTTAAGAAACCCAGTTTAATTATATTTTCCCTAATTAAGGATTTCATTATAGGGGATCACATGATTTAATTATATCAATACCCCAAAGACCTGATTGTGAACGTAAAATGTGGATTAAAAAGATGCCTCATCACTTAATTACCTGCTAGATTGGAACAGATCCATGTTGTAGGTCAAAAGGGACATAAAATGCAGGCTTCTGCCGCCCTCTTTGTTGTGCGTGAAGGGCTCTGAGCGTGGGGAGAGAGGGAGGGGGGGAGTGCTCTTGTGTGTGTAATGGGAGTGATAATTACCTGTGAGCAGTTTTCTAAGCATATATCGAGACAGATAGATAGATAGATAGATTTTAATTAATTTATTTATTTTAAATGTTTGGTTACAGTCTGTTGTGGAGGTGAGCTGCATATTCTAGTTTACAGTCTAGTGGACACCCTGCGTATTTCTTCTTCTCAGTATATAAGGTCTTGTCTTTCAGAAGGAGAATGCCAAGGGGTGGGAAATCTTCGGCTGGGGGTTTGGCTCCTCCCGGAGTGAGCAGATGGGTACCCAGGACTGTAGCAGGGACTGGGGCTGTTACTCTCTGTGTCCCTCCAGCACAAGGTCCCTGGGGTGGCTGCACTATTGGAGGTTCCCTGCCTCTGAGCAGCTGGGTCTGAGGGGAATTTCCTCCCTCTGAGGGGACTGAACGGTTGGAAGATATACACATAAAATTATGTTTTTCTCTTCCTACATGCCATAAAAACGAAATCTCCCTGCAACTCTGCTGCGAGCAGGCTCTGGAAGGGACAAATGAGGCGTCAGGTCCATGGTTACTTTGCTGCTCCTAACACTGCACTGTCCCAAGAGCCAGCTTCACCTGTACCCAGACTCTGCTCTGGTGTGGAGAATGACTCTTGAAGGAAATACTGCACAGCCCTCAGGAAGACTGGTCTGGAAAGAGAGGGCAGCGTGCTCCTTTTCCTAGGGAAGATACTGCCAGGCAGATAGGAGTGAGTGCTTCCTTAAAGAAGAGGACAGCCTTCAAAGTGTCCTTTTGCTCTTTGGGGGCTGCCTGGTGGCTGAAGCATCCTCAGGCATTATCCTGCAAATCCTGCTGTGGGGGTGGTGCCCCTGCCTTGCACAAGCTAAAAAAGCAAATCTCATGCCCAGTTTGGATAGCAAGGCTAGGTAAGAATAAGGTCTCCTGACTGCAAGGCAGCCCCCTTGAAACTACTTCTGAAAGCTGATGCTGACACATCCCAGGTTCTTTCTATGCCTTTTCTAAAAGCATCAAGGAGGGTATGGAGCTGGATGGTACAGCCATTTAGGAGTATTCCCAACCAAGCTGCCCTGACACTTTGTCTTGGGAGCGAGCAAGATCTGCACCCCATAGCCAAGGCCAGAACCTCCCTGTGGTCAAAGTCACCCCATCCCTCCTCCCTCTGGGCAGGACCACCCCACCCTGCCTGCCCCATGGGCAGACCCTGGAGCAGGCTTTGTGCATACACTAGGAGCAATGTGCCTGAGCAATGTGAAGCAAGGAAGCACTTCGACTGCTAAATTAACATCTGCAAGTGGCACACTGCTATGGGTGAAGACCCGCTTCTTTGATTTGATCTTATTTTCCTAAGCAGGGAAATGCCCCAGTGACAGCATCACTGCAGATGGCATCACAAAGCCTTGGCTGGCACCAGCTGAGTTGGCACAGTCAGATTATCATGTTCAAGTTTGTGTCTATCTTTTCTGTTTTCCCTGCTTTGCTGTGCTAATAGCATTTATATTACCATATAAGCTTCAGTCAGCTCCCTTGAAAGGACAGAGACCAGCATAAAACCTAGATTTCATTACCACTGGCAAAAAAAAGTGGGTCACAGAAAAAGCTAAACTATGTTAGTCTATTTTTTTTTTTTAATTCTTTCTTTTTCTCCTCCCTCCCTCTCTCTCTCTCTCATCTGGGCTTAAAGGGAGGCTGGAATTGAAGTCGTGGGGTCTCCAGGGCAGTACTGTGGAGCAGCGCTGCTTAATGGGGCAGCTGGTGGAGAGAGCTGAGCACATGTTTCCTTTGCAGTTTTCATCTTCATACTTCACAGGGCCCAGGGACTGATTGATGGAATTCTTTTTTTTTTTTTTTAAACATAGCTTTCTCGAGGCCTAGAGCCTGCCTCTCTCAGCCACACTGAACATATGTCCACATATTCCCTTGGGCAGTATTTAAATGTGTGCATCCATGTGGCTGTATTTGTTTAGTGTGTGCTCCCACTGATCTAATGGGACCTTTCCCATGACCCATTGCTTCCCTAAGTTTGCCACTTGCTGCTGTCAGGCGAGAGAGGCTTTAACTTGGATGGCTGTAGCTGTAAATGAATGAGATAATTTTCCCCCCCCCCTCCTTTCAGTCCTTTCGACTGAACCCCCTTGCTGATGGATCATTTAATATAGTTTAGTTGAGAACCCTTCCTCGTGCTGTAAAAAAAAGCCAAACCTAAACAGACCCCATCTGTTACAATCCCAGTCGATTTATGTGAATGCAAAATTTGTTGGGCTCTTCTCTGCTTGTTAATAAGCCATCTTCTGAGAACAACAGTTGTTCCTGGAAAATGCCCGTTAAGATGTGCATTGCTTGCTACACTGGATACCTCCAATGCTAAATTTTTCCAGGAACAGGAAAAGTAGTGCTTGCACACAACACTTATTTCCCTTCAAGGAGGCACCGTGCAAGTCTGCATGGTATTTAACTTTCCCAAGGCAGACAGCTCAGCAAGACCCGAATTAGAATAAAACCCTAAGACATTTGCAGCATGCACAACCTGATTGAGTAATGCTGATACCACTCAGAGGATGAGACTAGAAGCAGGATATTTATATTTCTAACTATTGCAACTTTGTGCAGAGGCCTGATCTTATCATACCTTTGTTCTCTCTTTCTTTTTCAGGTAAAAGCTTGAAGAATTCCACATGACTGAGGTAAAGGAGATGTACAAATGATTGCAGGAACCATGGCTAGCTTGATACAACTGACAACGTGAAAAATAGTAAATCTTCCACAACCCACATTGCACATATTTAAAGCTGTACCAGGAAATTCCATAATTTATGCAAAAAATTATATGCAGTGAAATTTTAAAAATAGATTAATTATATTGTCTGCCAGAGTTCTTGTTCAGGAGTGGAGCTTTCCTGTGCAGCACCAATGCAGCAAGACCATCCCTGTCCTAAAGAGTTTAAGTACAGCATTGGAGTGCTGGGAGCTGAGATGAACTTCCCTCACATCCCTGCCAAGCTGCACATGGGATGCCTCTCCTCTGGCCTTCTGGCAAATGCCCACAGCGTTACACCATGCCAAATCCTGCTGGAGGTGAGGCTGAGAGCAAACCTTCCATCTCTGTGCCCTGGGCATGGGCTGGGGTCCCGCTTCCAGCACTCTCCACATGGGTCATGCTGGTAGCCAAGAACAGCATATGGAAATTCACTCCGGACATCCAAATGTCAGCTGTGGATCTACAGTCAGCTATCTCTTTTAATTTGACATAGGTTGGGGATAAAATCAGCTGAAGAACAGGAATGAGTATACAAAATGCAGAGTGTTTGTTAAACATTATATTTTCTATCAAGCAAATAACAGTTTTACCAGCAATATCAGTAGGAAATGTGTCATGGACTGAGAAACAACACAAGAGAACTAAGACTAAACTGTCTTTTCACAGAAGAATGATTTAGTAAACAAGAGGACTGCAGCTATATTCCCACATGTGGGGCTGACTTCCCAGCACCACCTTACAACCCTTTCCTCCTTTAGAGTCAGTTCATACCTCTCCATGGGACTTGGTACAATGGCAACCTGGCCTGAAAACAACAAGATAAAGTAGCTGTATCTACTTGAATTGATCTAAGAGCATGCTTCTGACTGGATCAGGCTAAATATCAAAGCGAGTAGGACCTTTGCAGAAGGCCATTGAAATTAATGGGGTGGGTACTACCACCCTGAAGTCTTTTGACCTTTTGTGGTGTATTTGTTATTTATCCTCTTTGGCCCTGTTGTTCCTACCATTCTCCAGCATCATGGGATCATTGCTCAACACCCTCTCTACTCTTCCCTCTCATTCTCATCCCCCTCAACTGCCCACTCTGCCCACCCCTTTCCCTCTCTCTTTCTAGTCTCCTCTGTTTTCCTTTCTCCCATGCTAGTATTTCATCTGACTTAGCATCTGCTCCCACGGCTGTTCCCACAGGGAAGGGCTGGCAGGGCAATGCCCCATGCAAGCCAGTTCCCGAGGACCACACTGTCCATCCCCATGTACGCCCAATGCTGCCCAGTCATAACAGTGACTAAATTAGGGTTTGGGATTCCTTGGCTGCATCTATACCATTAGATTAAACAACTCAGGGTGTGGAACAGACTGGAACACAACCACCTATACGGATAAATATTTAGCCTGTCTCCTGGTAAGGTGTTGGCCCAGTCCAGCTGGGAGTGACAGACAGTGCCCGATCACAGACCATTCCCAACAGGCAGCTCAGATGCAACCAGCAGCTTTTGGCAGTCAGAGAGTTTAGCTGCATGGGCTTTGCCACACTGTGTTGACTGGCCTCTGGGCCAGGGAGTGGGCCCTCACACTGTTTAGGTTGTGGCTGGTGGCGTTATCAAGCTTGTGCATGAATGTTGTGCATTGGTCAGGTCCGGCACAACCTGCAAAAAGTGATAACACACAGGTACACATTTCACAGAGGTTTTCCCCAAAGCGGTCACTCGCTTCTCACCAATGCAGTCGTGTTGCCTCCTGCAGGAATGTTTTAAAAAGCTCTGCATGGCAAGTCACAGTTGAGCAAATGCTGGATGCAACAATAATATCCAAAGTGCTTTTAATAGCTGGGATGATGAACATGATTGAAACATCATAATATCCATTTCTAATGTACCTCTATATTTTTAATGTCACTTTCTGATTTTTTTCTCTCTTTTTTAATGGCAAAAATTCAGAGGAAGCACAGTCATTGCCAAAAGCATGAGTAACAAAAGCCATCAGGTTACCGCAGGGGCTGACAAATGACAACACGTTATTACACATATGGTAAGTCCTACTGTAGAGATGCTGTCATGTGATCTTGTGCTGGGATATTAATCACTGGTGTTCTTGTCACTCTCAAAAGGAAGAGTAAGGTGATGGATTAGCTTATTTACCCCTTCCAAGGAAATATTTCTTATCAAGTTGATTTTTAGCCCTCCTTTCTTTAGTCTACTGAACAGTGCATCTGCTGGAAAACACTCTGGGAATGAGTGACCAGTGCAGCATCCTGATATTGATAGAGTTTTACAGTTTTTCTTGGGTTTGGTTTTTTTTTTTTTTTTGCCTCTTTTTTGGTTTTAATTCTTGTTTCTAGGATACAGGCCCCAGGAGTTCAGCAGACACTGATGTAAGCACAGGGTACCCATCACGACCCCTCCACGCTGTTGCCTTCAAGGGTTCAAGACTGGTTGGAGATGCCATGAAGCAACACCATATATACTGGGGATGAAGCAGTGCCGAAGGTGCTGTAGGAGCTGATTCTGAGAAGAAGAACTGACCTGTTTGTGAGCACCTGCATACCAGACCCTGAGCCTTCAGCTGCTGTCCACCAGAGACACTCCTGGTCTTACAGACCCAGTGTTAGCTCTGTCTTCAACACAGAGAATGCTCATTCTAAGTTTTTTCCAGAGAATCATAGAATTGTCTAGGTTGGAAGGGACCTTTAAGATCATCTAGTCCAACCGTCGACCTAACTCTGTTAAAAAAACATGTCACTAAGCACTAAGCAAACCTGTCTTTTAAATACTTCCAGGGATGGTGCCTCAACCACCTCTCTGGGCAGCCCATTCCAAAGCTTAATAAACCTTTCAGTGTAAAAATTTTTCCTAATATCCAATCTGAGCTTCCCCTGGCACAACTTGAGGCCATTTCTTCTTGTCCTATTGCCTGTGACTTGGAAGAATCATAGAATATTCATGGTTGGAAGAGACCTATGAGATCATCAAGACCAACCACAAAAACAAACAAACAAACAGACAAAACCACCACACACCCACACCACACCCACCCACAGACAGACAAAATCCAACCATCTCGGGCATTTGAGCATGTCCTGAAGTACCATGTCTACACATTTCTTAAATACCTCCAGGGATGGTGACTTCGCCACCTCCCTGTGCAGGCTGTTCCAGTGCCTGACCACTCTCTCAGTAAAATAATTCTTCCTAAGAAGAGAAGAGGCCGACCCCTACCTCTCTACAACCTCTATTCAGGTAGTACACTTGTCAATCATCTGTCTATACTGATCCATTAAAATTGCAGTTCTGTCTCATTTTTGTTGGCTGTCTCCGAATGCATTTAATTCAGACCCTTAAATTAATCCAGACTCGCTAATTTTTTTCCTCTGTTGATAACATGAAATCTGTTCTATGGACCTGGATGCCACTGGGATATAGAAGCACAGGGATCCGTCAGTGCTGCTGGACTCTATGTTAGTTTCTGCTGGGAGGTTTCTCTAACTCTACCATGTTTGTTTCCTGTGATCATTTCTGTACAATGGTGGCCAAGAGTAGAAATAACCTTTCTTTCGACATTTGTTTTCATGATGAGTGAAATTTACCTCTCTTCAAGTCCATTTTTTCCTGGTGCATCTCAGGAATATGCTCTGACCCCACCACTCACTGCCCACAGCCATCTCTCTCCTCTCTGCTGAGCTTGCCAGTCGTTTTGGCAGCCTTGATTTTCTTCTCAGCTTCACTGTTGGTGCCTCTGTCTAAACTGAGGAGGGACTCAGAAATGCCACCAGCAGGATAGAGCAGGATAAGACCCAGCTAACAATCTCACATCTTGTTTTCATCAGAAAGTGGCTTGTTAAGAGTTGTAAAGCGCTCAGGACCCTAAATGAAGCCATAGGAGAGCCCTACAATTTAGTTCAGATGCAACTGGTGTGATCTTCCTCTGGCTTGCTGTAAGAAAACAGTCATTTTTGACACAGAGGAAGACTGCTTACCCCTTAGTAGTGGGTAATTTTGCCGTGTTCTTGCAATATGAAATACAAAGTACAATGGGAGTGCTGAACATAATGAGGCCAGAAAGTAACTCCTCCGTGCTTGAAGGTCTCAGACAGAGTGCTCTGTCCAGGCTGGGAGATCACACTTCAAAAGGGATGTAGAGCATCTGGAATCAGTCCAGGGAGTAGTGATGAGAGAGCTCAAAAACATAATCTATGAGGTTGCTCAGAATAAAGACAGGACTAGGAGGAGATGCTGTAACACAAATGCATCTATGTAAGTGGTTGCTATAAAGAGTAAAGAAATAAACTCTTCTCTATATTGACTGAGAACAGGACAAGAAGTGTAGTGGAGGACTGCAGGTGGATGCAGCCCTGGCTTTCTGGTGGAGCGGTGAGCTGAATTAGCAGGAAACAATCTGAGCAGCAGGGAGAGGGAAACCTAGGGTGCTCACCAGTGCAGTCCACACCTGTAAAAGTAACATGTCCAACCCAGAGCAGAGAAGGAGCCTGAGGCTGAAAGGAATGATGACAATCAGGCCAGCTGTGGGGAGAAACAAAATGTTTGTTTGGACAATTTGCATCTGTTGCTTTTCTTAACCGGATAAGAGAGTACACTATGTAATATACACACACCAGCCTCACTTACCGACAGAGACTTAAAATATTTATACCACGGACAAACAACGCCAAGGAACTCCCCTACAAATGCAGTGATTTAATAAACACAGTACTGCAATGTAGCATTTATCTTTATAATATATAATCAGCTGTTGCTTTTACTTGGGTAGAAATAATGTCAAACTGAGCCAAGGTAAGATGGGAAGGTTGGAAGGTTCCCATTTCCCCAGTCTCAGACATACACACCTTTTTTTTTGGCTTTTGCAAGTACATATGGGATTTAAGACTGTGTGAGCTAAGCACTTCTTGCTCTGGCTCCAAGAAGGACTGTGCATCTCCCAGATCTCATGTGGTCTCCTCTAGCACATAGCTCTCCTTCACCTCTTGCAGTCAGAGGGGATAAACAGCTCACATAATGTCACTGTATAAACATGTGTGTATGTCTAGGCAAAAGACGTGCATTGATTCACAAGCAAATGTCAGCAGAATATCTGACATAGGTTACGTCTACAAGAAGATCTTAATTTTGGACAACTAGAATCAGGCCTCAGACAAACCCAACCCAGTGCTCACAAATCACTGCCATGCGCTATACAACATTAAAGAAAAGAGTGATGGTATTGAACTGTGACTTTAAAGACAGTTCCTAATCATGTGCTAATATTATAAAAAACATTTAGGGAATTATTGGCAGAATGAACTATCCTCTCAGATGCTTTTTCTCCCTAAGCAAAATGCTATTAGTACATATATTCACAAAAAGATCCCAAACATGACAATTGAAGTGATGACCATTTGTCAAAGGTATTCATATTCTCTATAAATGTAAGCGTTTTTTCATATGCTTATGAATGTTATCTGTCTGAAGCTTTATCTTTTTCTGTAGCAATAGTTCTGTGGTGCTCTACCTTCATGTGAAATAAAGAATTGCCATGAAGAGCATTTCAACAAGAAACCACAGTTTTTAAATTAAGCTTTACTTCTGAAGGAAGAGCTTCACAAATTGCTCCAAGGTTAGAGCAGAAGTTGGCCCATTCTGTCCAGACTTGTGAAAACACAATGCCAGTGAGAGAAAATACAATACCACTCTGAGAGTAGTACAAAAAGTTTTTGTGCAGTCTGAAGTCACAAATGGATGTAAATACACAAATATTGTACCTAAGGAAAACTGGGAAATGTGATGCCAGAGCTGTAGTTGTTAGAATATTTTGTTCCACGTAGCTTTATCCTAGTTCACAGCAGCCCCATTGGCCCCTCTCCACTAGGTCCCTGTCACCTCTGTATCCACCCCAGCTGAGCCCCATATGGATATACCGAAATTACACTGGCTTGCACCCTCCTTAGCGCTTTTCAACACAGGATTGTGTTCTTAATTTTCCTTCTGACTGAATGTTTACCTAGAGAACAATTTATTTCATGTTAAAGTAGGGACAAAGTTGCTTAAATAGACATCATCAGGAAAGGCATCTGCTAAATAATGCTGAGTGCTTCACAAGTATAGGCGCCAATGTAATCTCATCACAAATTAACTTAATTGAAAACAGAATAGCCTCCTCTTGAAGAGTCATTTGCTTGCTCTTACCTGGTCTGTTGGGAAAGTACCTGGCTGTGGTGTCTCCTGGTGTCAGGACAATGAGAGATGGAGAGATGGAAAGGATATTTTAAACAGTACATGGATAACTGGAAGTTATCCATGTAGGAGTAGGTGAGCTTCTCAAGAAGACAACTAACAGGTGCTGTCATAGGTTCCCAGACAAAGGCTGTATGTGGTATTTCCACCAGCCTCTGATGATTTTCTATAACAATGCCTGGGTCTGGAAGTCGTATGACCATGGGGTATGAAATATGCCCAAAGTAACACCTTTGGACAAGTGTCGGGATGGCTTCTCCAGGCTGTCACACACTGACACTGTGTGATAATGTGCTTTTTGGTGTGCAGCACAGCAGTTACGCCTCAGGTGCCAGGGGGGAGGGAGCATATGCCTGGGTGTATGCCTTCCAGAGTAGACAAGGACGTGCTGAGGGACAAGAGCATGCTGCATGAGGCACCCAGAAGCAAGGAATGCAGGGCAACCTGCACCTCTCTGCAGACACAGTTCTCACAAGGTTCAGGATACATTCATGATGCTTCTCAGTGAGGCCACTTGCAGCAATGCAAAACCTTTATCAGGAAGATTAAGGAGGATAGTCAGCAGTGTGGCAAAACTACTGCACCAAGCCTTCTGCAAAGTCCAGGTGTTGTTCAGTATTGGAGGAGGTACAGGAAGGACTGTTTAAGGATTTCAGCTTCTTCCCGAGCATTTGGGATACCTCCAAAATTCATCCTGGCTCGTGGCTGGTGCTTGGAGAAGACCTGGGTTATACTATGTTGGAATAGGGAAGACCACAAGGTGTCCCTTTCTCTCCAGGGTGTAAGAACAGAGCTGGACACCTCACCCAAGGCCGCCCCACAGCAAAGCAGGGTTGCCAAACCAGAAAAGACTCAACTTAGCACACCAGAGGGATGGCTGAAGAACACCTCCATAACCATTGTCCTTGACCACAGGCAGAACAGAGTCAGTGGGACAGCCCTGGGGGACAGCCTTGCTGAAACAGGGCCTCAACCCCCACTATCAATCAGCAGTAAATACCTAGTTCCCCTGTTGCCCTAGCAGGTAGGCATAATTGCCTGACAGACTCTGCAGTACTCATGCCATGGGGATGAACGTGTGGTAAGAATAGGTATGGCCACTGCTTAACAGAACAGTCACTCCTTTAAGGAGTGACTTCAAGTCCCAGACACTCTACAGGTGCTCCCAGGTGATGGGCAATTCCTGAAGACCAATGTATGCCACGTCGTCTTCTGCTTTGCACCAACAGGCATTAAAGTAATAGCTCCACAGCACCTCCTTAACCCCACGTTTTGATCATGGATGTCAAAGACAACTAGAATAAGGCAGGGAGAAGGGAGTGCTGTCAAGGAACTTGAGGGTAGAGGAAAAGGACGTGGTGGCAGACGGGTGCAGCTCAAGCAGAGACAGCTGGCCAAAAGCTTGGTGCCCCCAAGGCACATTCACACAGCGCAGAGCATGGGCTGGCAATCACCCCTCAGAAAACCTTCATCGGCTGCTTGGTGTTTTTACTAGAAGTCCATTGTCATGTCTCAGAAAAACGTGGGCTGTACCTCATCAAGGCAGAAATGTGTTTCTTCCTCCTTTCCTATTTTGATGTATTTCACTTCCATATAATCTCCAGAGGGATCATTTAGCCTGTTCAAATGCCTTATTGAGGAAGGACCACATTGTTCTTCCAGCCTTCGTGCTGCATCGGAATGTGCCTTTTCCTGAGCACCCCCGCTCATGGCCAGCCTGCGATAAAGCAGAGACAGCTTTTCTCTCATTGTTTCTCCTTGCCTTCGCCTTTCTCTTCCCAGCTTCATTTGTCTGAATACTAATTTGTGTTTATAACAAGAAGCGGTTCCTGCACCTCCCCTTTGTCGCTTAATTGAAGGGAAACTGAGCAACAGGTGGATCTCAGGAAATATCATTAGTCTCTTTCGATTGTTTTTGGCACTTCTTTGAAAGAAAAGTTCAGCTCAATGCTACTGGCTATTCGCTGTTTCCAGGCTAATTACTGCGGGACCCAAACGAGGAGCATATTCGAATAGGTCTAATTTAAAGGAGGTGAGCTGTTCGTCCAATTTGGGATTATTTACAGGTTTAGGTTTACACAAGTAGTTAAGGACTTTGATGAAGCTGAGCCATATAACCAAAATCATGAAGGAAAATGAATCCCTTGAGTATTGCATAACACAGAAATACCATTCATGTATAGAAAGACAGCCAGCCATGAATTAGTGTGTTCATGTTTATGTAAGGGCTTCCTTTTAACCTGTTCTTTTGTTCCTAGAGAACAGAAGCGGTGTATAAGGACAAAAGTATTGTCGTACGTTTGATTTGGAGAGGTGCTTGTTAAGGGAGATGGCAACTGGAAAAAGCTAACCAGGGAGACTTCAATCTCAGCTCCTCGGCTCGCAAATCTGAAAAGTCACAGAGAAGGATGCTAAAGAAAACAAGCAGCATGATCCTTCAGCATGTGGTTTTATCTTGGTAATTCCCAGTAGGACAAAAGAGGCAAAAGCTCACACTGTGTTCCTTCTATCACTTTGTAGACAAAGCTCCGATTTCTGCTATTTTTAAAACCAGAACCCCAGGGGAATATTTCACCATTGAAAATCAGCCAAATGCATTAACGAAGTGCTCCACCTGTTACAAGAATGCAGGCAAAGGCCTGGATGATGGCAGCTTCCACTTGATGGCTAGCAATCAGGATATTCCTTACATGTGATATACAGCAATCAATGACCAGCTGAAAATCCAATCTTGGCATGTGTTTTGTACTTCAAGGCCTGAACAATTAAGCAAGCCCAAGGAAGAGGAGAGTATCTCCTTTAATTTCAAGGGTAGGACAGGAGGTACACAAAACCTAGGAATGCAGAAAGTCCTTTAAGTTTTACTGGCTTAATGATACTGACCTCTCACCACCATCATCTGAAATCAGCTGCTTCTTGTTCCTCCCCACTGAGAAATGGGAAGCTCAACATAGAAATCTTCTGACATGCAATGTGTCATGGTCTGTTTGGAGTAGCAGTAATCAGAGGGTGTTGACAACAGCAGGGCAAGAGGTGGTACAGCAAAAACACACACACACTCAACTACAAAAGCTAGGAAAGCCAAGGACAGTGAAATCATGATTAAACAAGCATTTCTTCCCTCATTATGGGAACAGGGATGGAAGTAGAAAAGCCCTCTTTTTTCAGAGATGCCTTTATGGATTTATAACTGTAAATACTCCCTTTCTAAAAGGGATGTATTTAGGAAGCAAAACTGTTCCCTTTTCATGAATGATCTATTTTACAGGGCTTAAAAATATGTCAAGGTTTTCTGTAGTAAATCCTCCTCATGCTGTAACTGAGTAATGTAAGCAACTTGGGTTGCCGTTTAAACAATTCCCAGTGTGTGGCATGGCCAGTGCAGTTTGAAATGCCTCTGTCTATCTAAACAGAAACAGATGTTTGAACAGCAGAGCTGTGCAGAAGTCGTTCTTCAAACAGTAGATTAAAACATCTGTCAGGACCATTGGATGGGACCAGACAAGCAGCAGCAGTATCAGCTGGGCCTGCCAGTCACATCTACCTTACCCTGGAGGTGGAAAGGAAAGGACAGGGGGATTTTCTCTGGTTTTTGCATGTGACATCCTCCTATTTTGACATATTTCTCCAGACATTCAAAAGATTACAGACCTGGCTGTGCAGGACAACTCACAATCTCTCTCAGTGTTGCCGCCTGTAACGGAAGTCTTCTTCTAGGTTTTCCCTTTTCCTGCTAATGCCTTTTTCTGCTACTGCTGGCAGTCGGTATGAAAGCTGTGAAGTGTGGGTGGCGTGCCAAGTTACAGCATTTTACAGTTATTTCCATCTGTCCTTCATGTTTCATCATTTGACTAGTTTAGTGGCATTGCAAGCAAATTCTTCAGGCCTCATTGGGTCAAATACATGACAACTGACTAATCTCCTGCAACTTGCCTGCAGAAGCTGTGCCATAGGCAGGGTATTCATTTCCCACTGAGCCAGAATCCAAACCAAACTCCTGGATTAACACCTCTTTTGCACTCGCCCCCACCCCAAGATTCAAGCCAAGAAACTGATACAGAGTCAAGAAACGGTTCCAACTTTTTTGGTGAATCAAGTCAAAGCGCTGGATTTAAACAGTCCCTGAAGGGTACCATTCTTACAGTATGGATTGGAAATCTGAGTCTTGAATCCACCCTCCGTTTCTTACCAGATTTATCTTTCCTCTTGTTTTAGCATCCAGCAGAATAAACAGGGACAGCCCTACCCTCCAGGCTGCTCATTTTGAGGAGGAGCCGCTACAGCTGCTGCATTTCCAGTCCCTTCCTCTTTCAAGCGAGATCCTGCCCTGTGAGCCCAAATTAAGGTTGGGGGCAGGTCTGCTGCCCTGGCCCTTTGGTCAGTCCCCAGGGACACCCTCGCCACCATGGGGGGGGGGCAGTGCTGGCACAGGCAGCACAGGGTCCCCTACAAGTTCAGCGGGGCTCTCCCTTCCCCACAGGCGAGTTGCTCCCTCGTCTCGTTTGTCCCCCAGCAGCCATTAATTGTGGGCTGTAGCGGCAGCAGATTACCTCACGACAGCCTGGCAGATGTGCTCTCGCTGAATAAATAAACTCATTTATACGGCTGTAATGACTGTTGCTTCTGTGCTCTCATCATGAAAACTCCAGCCTATCTACAGCAGTTTATAAACAAAGCTACTTTGCCTTTATGGAAAAGCAATTTGTGGCTGAGGAGCCTCAGCAGTGACTCGTGCCAAATAGAGCTGAGGCCATTTCTCGGGGAACAGGTGTCCACATCATTAAAGCCACCACCCCCCTTGGCATTAATTGCCATCCCTGTTGGCACACTGAGAAAAGAGACTGGGGTTTGTCTGAGCCACAGAGACCAGTTTCCCTGCTCCCTCCTTGAGGTAGACCCTCTTCCTCCGGTGTTGCCGAGACAGGGAGAAAGCCCCAACCCCATTGCTTGAGTGGTATGTGGTGGATGGACTTTGCTCCTTGGTGGCCTGGGCAGGGAGCACCAGGAGAATATCACTGTCTCAGGCTGGTGAAACAGCAATGTTCACAGGGGAAAGAGAAGGAAACTGTTTATTAGATGGAGCAAGTTCATTAACTTCCCCCTTCCCCTCTGTATTTATTTTAACTGTTCCCCCTTACTTCCCTCTCTTCTCCTTTGTTTCTTCCCCTGCTTCCTTCCATGTTACATTATTATTGCATAAAGGAAAAAAAGCTTCACTCTGTATTTTATTAGCCTACTTGCAGCTTTAGAGCAATACACTCTGATTAAAAAACACGTAAAAAACAAGTCCTGTCCCAAAAGGCAGCAAAGCACAGGCATGTGACCTCAATAAACAGAGGACTACTGGGCATAACTCTGGGTTGGGCTGGTTTTTCTCTCATCCACCTATGTGAACTTGTGGAGATGAGACCATCTACTGCCTGTTCCCCCGCCTGGGTACTTTTCCTCCACCTCTGTGGCCCAAGTAGCCATGTGAGCCAGCTGCACATCACCACGAACACAGAGATAAGTGGGAAGCTTGAAATTAATGGCACATCTTCCCCACAGACGGTCGTGGTGGTTAGCACCACACACGTGGTGCGTGCCCCGGGGAGAAGAGTCACACCACAGAGCCGCCTCCTGGTTGCAGTGACTTCACCCTGCTAATTACCACAAGGCAGGAACACACTGGTAGCATTTAGGGGATTTAAGTTGTACCCACACTACAAAGTAAACAGGCTGCAAGTGATGTTTTAGTTTATAGCCAAAGACAGGATGGCTGGCTTAGCTAAATGCACTGATATCCTTGAGTCAGGGGATTTTTGGCACAGACAGGAGCTGAGTTAAAGTTCATCCCAAAACACACATCTCCTGCAAAGAGAAGTCATTGCTCTCCGAGCAGGGTTACTCTCACACCTACATTAAGACAGAGAAACTAATGATTTTGCAAACAAGCAGGACATTGCTGCTTAGACAAACTCACCCATGAGAGTGTGGCCTGAGGAACACGACCATGAAGACACAGGAGCAGCAAAGAAGATCCTTTTCAGGGACGGAGCAAGGACAGCCATCTTCCTGCATTACCCTACCCATGTCCACACAGCCCTTGTCAGGTCACTAACAGAGATTTGCCATTTGCTCAGCCCACCTCTGCACAGTCGCTTCTCAGAGCAAGGATGCCTGGCCAGCTCTGCCCACAAACATCAGTGTGGAACACCAACACTTACCACCTGTGACCACACACCTGCTGGGCCTTTGGCGAGTATTTGTGCAGCTGCCTAAAGCATCAGAGATAATTGCCTCCCTTTCCCAGTGGTTCCTCATTAACACAGGGATGCGGCTGCAGGGCAAGTGCTGCCATGGGCTCACAGCACATCCAACAGCACCAGTGCTTATCCCAGACCCCCTTGGCAGCTCTTTCAGAATGCTAAAAGAGGAAAAGAATCAGGGACCAAAACAATTTTTACGGACAAACCAAACAAGCGGTATTTGCTGGTTTTACTCTCTGCAAAGTTAACTACAAATCAGTTGTTCTCTCGCTTGATGACTTTCTAATTTCTCAGAGAGTTGCTGCACAGCAGGCTGCAAGGTTATATTTTATCACTTCTCTTTCCATTAACCCCACCGAGTTCATCCGTGATCTGCTTCCTCCCTCTCTTCCCTGAACATTAACAATTAAATTGATTAAAACTGACTTCAGCAATGGCTCCATTGAGAACCTTCCCTCTGCTCCGCAAGAGCTGCAACGGCCATCACAAGCAGGGACTCGTCTACCCCCAAACCTTCCCAGCCCAGCACACCACCAAGCAAGGCAGAAAAATTGTTCATCAATGCATGAGTGTGCAGGGAAGTGATGGAGAGGGACAAAAAATTACTCTGAGGAAAGTGTGCACTGCCTAAAAAAAAAAAAAAAACAAAGAAGAAAAACCCAAATGCCCTGGCAACCTGCAAGAAAATTATAAAAACACCCTGAGTCTGCCAGGAATTCAGTCTTGGATGCTTTTCCACAGCCACTGCTGAGTGGCATTTGCCCATTATATCTCACTTTCTGATCAGACCATTCAGTGCAGTATTAACAGTAGCTGTCTGTTTTGCTGCTGTTACAGCCCTGTTGCATGAATCATGGAGGTGGGATAGAAGATGCTCAAATCAAATCATTCTCTTCTTCTTCCTGGGATCCACTTGGGTTAAACAATGTTCAGGTCACACTTGCAGGATATAAAAATCCTAGGAGTCTGGCAGACACTCCCAGGTAGAGTTCACTCTACTTCCAACAATAAATGCTATTGGAGGCATGTAAGAAACACTGTATTTTCTTTACGAAAACAAATAATGCAGCATTCTCACACAGCATCATCAAACACCGCACTGAGTCGCTGCTCATTGTTCTAGATCATCCAGATGTCTCACTGACTGTGCCCTACTCTTCAGCTGGAACGTAATTGCACACCCTGAACTTATTTTCAACTCTACCAAAAATCCTTCCCTCAAAATTTAGTCCATGACAATATTTTTTTCTTGGAAGATCTGGTTGGTTCATTGGCTTATTGGTCTGCTCATGGGGAGGGAGAAATCAAGAACACTAAAAGCATGATGTTTTAGAAATTTTTCTGTTCAACTTTTTGAACAGAATTATTTTGTGGCTCATGCTTTTTTGTCTCACCAGATCTGTTTTGTTCTCTTTGTCACACTAAGCATATCCATCTCCTACTGAGGCTGGTTTTGTCTCCGAGGCAGGGACATCCAGGACTTATCAGACTATCATCACCAAAAGACTCCAAACAGCTTGTATCTTATATATGCAGTTTAACCTTTGACTGATGTAAAGCTCAGAAGAAGTCTTGTCACTGCAGTGAGTTTTGGATTACACCCTAAAGAGAGGACAAAGAGAGTTTGTTTCATCCCCATCAAGGCATCTCCCGGCAAAAGTAATGTCCAGAAATTCCCAGACTCAGTCACGGGGAGGAAATGGAGAGCTGACCCAGGTAAGCAGGGCACAACAGAGAGCCATAAGCCCTTATCTATGAGGTCTCTGTTCTGACCTCAAATTATTTGATAGCAATTGCTATCAAAAAATATGTGTGCAATAGAAGCTATGGGTCTGATGCAAAAATTACTGTGAAAACTTTTCACTCTACAAAATTTCTTACTAAATGATGGTAACGAACCCTTCAGATTACCTTGTCTGTGAGTCTGAAAACGTTTCGCTGGTTGGCAATTGTATATGTGCATAGGCTGCAGTAGCTTGCCAATGCCTTTTTCTTTAAAAGTTGGTATGTTATTTTAACCCACGCTTTTCAGTCAAGTAAGTAATTTAAATAGGCACATGGCCTTAGGATACGCCAGATCAAAACTGTCACACATTTTCGGGAAATCTGGAACCAGATCCCAACCTCATAAGTGATCACGATAATTGTGAAGGATAAAAACCAGGCCACTAACTTAATCATTCCTGAGATTTGTAACTATGTTTGGATCTGAACTCTGACTGAGATTTTCAACATTGTTAGATGTCTTGTTTTTCAGAGAGACATTTCTCAGCATTTCTGAAAATCAAGCCTGAAATCAGGCACAAATTTGCCACACAGACACAACTCATCCCAAACCACCCATATTTTTTGAAAATCTTAATTTCTACTTCATTACCAAACCATCAGGGAAGAAGCAGTTGCCAACCTCCTTAGAAACAGAACACTTCATAACACCAACGGTTTCTTTAATGTCAGTTGTATTTTATAGAGTGGTACTTTGCTTTTTCTAGGACTTCGGGCTTTTGGAGAAAATGCCTATGAATGCCTAGTAAATCACAAGGCCCTTTAAAGTCTGTGGATGACACTGAATTAATTTGAAAACCTTTCCTTCAATCAGAAAGTAATGCACTGGGATTGGTTACCTATTATGCTGTACCTAACTTTTATATCACACCAAGTAGATGTACCTTTATACCCTAAACTACATCAGTGTTTCCCACCTGGGAAACAGTACCCCAAGCTTGAGGTAGGACCAAGCTCACCTAATGACCCTTTTCTGGTTGAGATTTGGGCACAAGGTGTCCTCTGTCAGGTTTCTTTTGCTGCCATGCCCCCTGCACAGCTAGAGGTGGCCAAGACACCAGGGCACATTGTGCTGTTATGTTGAACAGTGGGTCTAAATGTGACAAAACAGATTAAGTCGATTTTCATTGTAAACAACTCATATGTCTAGTTAATCTGATGGAATTATATTTCATGGATTTATTCAAAAAGTGTTTAGGGAGATTTTTTTTGACATACTGCATTTTTGGATGGTCTCTGGTGACAGCTTTAGTGACTGTGAAGATAAAAACATTAATTTGCAGTTCTTGCTACGGTTCCAGACCAGGACATGCCTCATACCAAGATCCATAATTACTGAAAGAGTTATTCCTGGGAGCAATGTGAACCATTTTCTACCTGTCTGAACTCAGCATCACTTCACTGTGTAAACCAGAACGTCTTAGAAAAATGAAATGTACAAAGTGACCTTTAGCTTATCAGCTACCATTCATGCAAGACGAAACTGTAGTACCACATTTATCTGCTAAAAGCTGGATCTTTTTATTTCACATTTAAAACTGTGATTTCCATCCTAGCTCAGGGACCGGTTTTCATGCCTCTGCTCTGACTGCAGAAGATTGTATTATTCTTTAGAATAAACTTGATGTTATTAAAAGAATGATGGTGGGTGAAAAATCAAAAAACAGGGGAAATTCTGTCATGAAGGACATGAACCTGAATTGAAGAATGCTTGGAAAGGAAAGGTGAGGACGCAGACAGTTGCAGATATCTGTGAAGCTGACCATCAGTCACACTTTTCTCATTCAGCTTGGCCTGAGTGATAATTATGGTTGTTCTGAATTCCAGAGGAGGATATTAATTGGCTGCATGTGGCAATGCACAGCTGAAACTACTGTCTGACATCCTGAACTTCCAGCTGTTAATATTTTCTGTGCAGCCTTTATACTATCCCATGATTAAATGACAGAGATTTCAGCATGGCATTAGCAGCCATGGCAGCCACCTGGAGCTCTGTCAAGAATACTTTGGGAAAAAAGTCTGAAAAAAATGTCTCTGAAAATGTACCTTCATGGAATTGTTTTCTGGGAAAGCAGTGTATTTTGGGCTGACTGGCCAATGTAAATGTCAAGAAGTAAATATTCCTCATATCTGGCCAAGAGTATTTTTGGATCTTATTTATTTTTTCTGGCCACCTGTATTAAAAAGTGATGGTGTAAGTCCAGAATAACTTCACAAGTGTCTACTGAGCTATACAGATTTAAAATTTACGTAGCAAAATTGTCATGGTTCTGAGATCTGAACAGCACAGCCCTAATACTGTGAGATTGCATGGCCCCTTTCAGCCTCCAGAAACATTAACTTCATTTACTCCTACAGTGACTTTTCATTTCTGGTGAACGGGGCATAACTTCAGTCTCGACTCCTGACCTCACTGTCCATCTCATGGCAAGGGCTGAGAAAAACAGTTGTGTTAATGTAAGGCTCTTCTTCACATCCCTGCTTAGACAGTTGCAGGGCATTTAACCCCACTCTCACCAGCCTTCAGGGGCTCCCACCTGAAGCATTGCTATGCTGTGTCATGGTGTGTCCCTCTCTATTTTAGTGGTTGCTGATACAACCCCTATCTACATTTGCTAGCCTATAGACAATTTTGAGGCCAACAGTTTCCCATTAGCAAGGCAGAAGGACAAACTCGCTTGGTACCTCTTTATTTTCCTCAGATGTGACTGTGGAGGGAGTGGAGGAGACAGAAAAGGGTTGCCTTCCCTTGTCATTTGTCATATTAAGTTTTACTTGTCTTCAAGGATTATGAACTGAGGGTTGCCTTCTCTCTTTGTGCTTCACATGTGGCTGCTTTTACATGGCTCCAGTTGTGAGTTGATTCCTTTGTAAGTACTCTGTGACGCACAAAAGCCAAAAGGGGAAAGAAAAAATCCCCACCCACTCTGAGACAGTCTATTGAACTTTGTTTTCCAATTACCTAACAAATTGCTGACTAAGGACAGGATAGGGCGGTGGAAATATAAGACCTAAAGGCACTGTACATTCCTCATCTGTAATGACCAGAAAAAGTGGGTGTTTGTTGGTGGTTTTAGCCAATTTGCAATTTATCTTGGTTTTAGCCCAAGCAGGCTTGAAACCAAGACAAACATTCTTTGATGTAATCTAATTGTGACTAAGACCGTTTGCATAAAGGTTTCACAGCTAGGATAGGAAGAGGAAAAAGACCTTGAAAGCATTCCAGTGGAAAAGTCATGTGCACCAGGCTTTTGGCTGCACCAATGGCGCCCAACAGCCTATTGTTTTAGTTGTGGCTTAAATTAATACCTGACAGCAAAGGAATTAAAACCCTGCTGAAGTCATGTATTCACTTATTCTTGTTTTTTTCCAATCGTGTTTGTACAACGATTGCCTCAGGTGAAGAACTAATAGGAAAAATGCCTTTCCCTTGTTTCTGTTCCCACTCCCTTCCAAAAATATATTTAGTAATCTCACTTGAAAACTGTTCCCAAATACATTAGCCAGACCAGGCTAGCCTCCCAAATTAATGAAACTTCACATTATTGGCAAGGCTGGAGAAAGAGTTGGGAGAGGACCTCTGGAGAGCTCCTGAAGTTGCACAACGCAGGTACAAGCAGTGCCTAGTTTTTCTTGTTACAGGGATCTGTGGGTCTTACTCTTTCGAGGTGATCCCAAAAGCAGAATCAATGACCTCAACTGGAGTTAGCAGCAAGATGTGGATTTTAAAGGTAGTGGAGGTTACTCTTCACCAGCTGCCCTTGGTTCAGTATGTGGAGAGACCAGGATCTAAGGCCAGTGAAGAAAATCAAACTCAAGAGACATTGTGGTCTGGACAACACTGAAATACAGCAAAGGCACACCTACTTCTATAGGTGTCCATGTATGCGGCAGGAATGTCAGGTTTGTATTCTGATTCTCCTTTCCTATCCAACCCATCATCTCTAAACTACACCATCATAACCCTAATAAAGATCAAACCAAAGGATTTTTTTTGGTGTGTCACAGGATTAAGAATATGGTAGCAGGTTGCCATTCTGCGTGTCACTGTAACACATTTGCTGCTAATAATCCATTATGGTTTATTTCCCAGTCTTTCAAACACAGACTCCTCTAAATTGCCACTAAGGAGTGTGGCTAGTATGGTACAATAAGCAATTTCTGTACTAGGTATTGTAATTCACCTTTCAAATTGGCCTGAAAATTTACCAGCCCAGGCATAAAATCTGCTCATATGACCTTTATATTTCATGATGAAAACACCCAGTGGTATTTTACTGTCCTAACAAAATATCCTCTCCTCCAGGCCTGTGTTTGAGTCATGATTTGCAAGACAGCAACTGTAATTTCCCTTGGACAGCATCCATATGCACCTATTACTGCATTATGCTTGCAAAGTTAAATTAAAGACTTGAAAAATCAAAATATTAGCAGTTTAAAACTCATTCACACTATTTAAAGGTGGGCCACTGTACTGAACAGGTAGTAGTCAATCTATGGCACAGAAGTATTTAACTAGGCTGATGAATTTTACTTTTCCTCTACAGCAAGAGATTTGAGTCTTCGATGGTGCCTTTTTTCTCCTGATTTTTTCATATCCTAAGTAATTATCTTATTTTTGAATTTCATTCCTAAATTTGTTCTTTTTGCCTTCTTCATGGAGACCTGCAGATAGAATGAGTTACTTTCCTGGGTAGTGACTTGTTAACCAGATGGCGGCGTGAGGAGGGTGTGTAAAAGGATATAGAGAACTCTGCATTCTCAGTTCTTAAGTCTTTGTGAAAAAAGGCTCAGTGATTAGTTCAGGAGAATTTCTCTGGAGATCAGTAGATGGCTAATATATACACATTGTGTCCTCTAGGTCAACCAAAGTCCAAGAGAGAGTACCTTGACAGCACTGAACACTGAAACCCAAAAGAAATGCAACACTAATTGCATCCAAGGGATTTTCTAGGTGTTACTGTTCTTGTAACATTCTCAGCAAATCCTGAAAAGCTGCTAGTTTTTGGAATAATGCCTTTATAGATTAATGCTGCTGATTAATAAGAGCTGTTATTTATGGTGAAAATCACACAACTGCTGAGTCTAAAGGCTTCTTTGGGGCTGAAAGCTTTCTGTACAGAAAGTTGTTGTTGGGAAACAAGGGACTGGTGTGTTACTGTAAAGGATAGGTTGTAAAAGGGATGCTTAGAAGGGGCCCAATATGGTTTGGATCGCAGCCAAGGTCTTGCATAACAGGATGCCTCATAAAAGAAAGGCTTAGAGGGGTATGGTTAAAAGACAGACGTTTCTTTTGAGCAGAGATGTGCCAACGGGAGGATCACTGACAAATCTTTGTTCACTATTATGTGTGCATATAATTAAAAAATTTTGGTGTTTGCAGCCGTTCCCAGATGATGTTGACTGGTTTAGAGAACTGTATTTTTAAAAAAAATGGGATAAGACACACCAAATTCAGCTCAGCCAAGGGTAATTTTCTATGAGTACACTGGTCAAATTTCAATGTCCTTCCAAGAGTAGAAGTAGGAATTCCCCCCAAACCTTGTGATCAGGAACGTAGTGTTCAAAGCTAGACATGATTGCAAATTTGGGGCAACTGTCTCACAAAGGCACATGGCAGCATGACATCCAGCCCTGGGTAGTCAGACAGGAGTTCAAGGGCAGCCACTTACATCTAGCAGGCAAGCCAGGGAACTGCTAGTTTGGCAGCAGAGACTTCATTAAAAGCTAGAGAAAATTATCTTTGTAATGACAACAGAGGGGAACTTTCAGCTCGGGCCTAATTGCCTGGCAAGTATTTGCATTTTCCTGCTTTACATTTAGAATCCACTAGTATTATTTTAGAGCAAGCTGGGTAAAGACACCATTGGTGGCTCCTTTTCATTTCTAGAGGCAGTGCTTGGTGTCATTCTCCAGAAAACACCCAATGCAAGTGTCAAAAGCTGACTACCAGCCCTAGCGTCTGGGCTCGAGAGCTGAAGGAAGGCTGTGTGGATGGAAAGGCTGACACAATCCTTTCATTATTCCTTTCCACCACCATTATAATATTTTGTCTTGAATCTACTGCCAGTTTTAGTGTAATATATTCAGGCTTTCCCCAGCACCTTAGGGAAAAGCTCCTCTATCAAAGCCCTGTCCAGCTCCTTTCAGTAGCCCCAGAAACAGGATAAAACCATTAGTCTTATACAAGAGCCATGAAGCAGGGCTGTGGTTCCTTGGCAGCTATGTACAAGCCTGCTTCCCAAGCACCCCAAACATTTTAGTCAATACATACCTTGCTACATCCAGGTGGAAAATAGCTACACCTGGCAAAGCTGGTTCTCTAGGACAGGTTTGGTCACTGGCCTTTCATCTGGTCTGTGCTGCTGGAGACAACCAGCTACAGCTCATCACAGCAGTTTGTACACACAGGAGGGGAGGAGCTTTGTTGCTAGTTTTGGCTAATAGTGAAATGCTGATTAAGAAAATGCAATCTGCCCTTACCCTCTGTAGAGATTCCTGTCCTCTGACTTTTAGAAACAGACCAAAATGGTGGAGCTAATGGAGATGGAGATCCCTCAGATCATGAATAAAATCTCTGCAGCTGCTGCTATTAAAAAGATGATGACTTAATAAATAAAATATGCCATATGATGCATCCAGCACCCTTTTTCCAAAAGAAAACATAGGTGTCGCATGGAAAAAGCCAGGAGATAATACAGCAAGTGCCCAGCTCTCAATACCCTGGACACTGGCCACAAGCTCCGTGGTTAAGCTCTTCACTGGTGGGGAATAAATACAGACATGAGTACATATATCCCAGATATAGCTTCCTCACTCTAGCAAAGAAACAATGGGTTTAAGTTTGCCTCAGACAAAGTAGTTAAAGAGACATAAAGGTTTCACATCCTGCCTTCGGCCTCAATCTAGGGTGTCTAATGACTTGTGTCTTTCAAGCCAGAGGAGCCTGGTGAGTAAAATAGGCAATGGCATTGCCATTTTTCATCATGTTTCCTGCTTCATATGGATGGTGGAATAAATGACTGGTTAATATGGCTGCAGACTAACTATTTCCTCATTTACTGGCTAGACATTGCTCAGGGAAAGCCCCATGGAAGGAACTGTGGAAAGTCACATATTCTTGAGAAGAACAACACCAGCAATAGGTGGTCACCAGCAATAGGAGCAACCTATAGTCAGCTCCCAGGCTGTGCCTCCCACTGCTGTGGGAACTCTCTGCTCCCTCCAAACTATGGATGGTTTGACATCTCTCTTAGAGGAGTAAGTTTAAAACTCATCAACATTGTGTTTACTTTACATCTCTGACAAGAAATGAGCTGTAAGCTTATGAAGAAGAAATCATCATACACATTCAAGGTTCATACTATAAAATAATTGCAATTTTGCAATAGCTCATTTCTTTGCATATGTATGCTACTGGGCTGCATCAAAGGGGATGAAAAATTAGGGCCACAGCTTTAGACTGAGGAGAGAAGTTTCCTGAAGTGTTGCAAAGAAGGAGGAAGAAATTAATCAAGCTATTGTCCTCTGGTGCCCATTTGACTTTTTGGTTCTTGTTCTGGAAACAGAAAAGGTTCCTCTGAGCTCCAAGAAGCAGAGGCACACCTTTGGTAGAGTAAATCAATACTTAACAAGTAATGAAAAAATCCTCTCCAACCATTGACCATCCAAGAATAATATGAACACAGTATTAAATGCTCTCCTATTTAATCACAGATTTTTAACTATGAAAATGTTTATATCTAAGCAATTATACCACAGAATGCAAAACATAATTTCTCTATACAATTCTCTTCCAAAATGGTGTACTCCCATGCTATAGCCTGTGGGGTGATGTTTTTTTACTCAACAGCCAGCCCTGTGATAAACTGCTTGATGAAATAACAGCATGTGATGGACAGAAAGGGTTTATTGGGCCACTGCAGTGGGAAGGAGAAAGCACAGTAGCTGAGTAGGCAGATCTGGTAGATTGGGAGCCAGATAGCATCCAATAAACATTTTCAGACCTAGCTATGAGTGCTTTTCAGTTAGACATCTGAACACAGATCTAAACCAAGCCTGGATCACATACTGTAATTGCACACCTTGTGTAAAGTAATTGCACACTGCAATTACCCCACCTTTAATATACTGGGGCCTGAAGCTAATCGTAATGATGTCTCATTTCATTGAATGCAATAGGTTCAAATCCCAGATTAAAAAAAACAAAGAAAAAAACCCAACAAAACAAGAGGCAAAAGTGGAATTTGTAATGAGTAACAAGAGAAGGGGATTCATACTGGAGTTTATGTCAGTGGAATCGGAGATCCAAATGTTATCACTCAATATATCTGCCAATGTTTTGATGTAAGCATGCTATTGTATGCCACTGCTTTCATTCCACCAGAGACATTAAAAATAAAATAAATAAAATAAAATAAAATAAAATAAAATAAAATATAATAAAATAAAATAAAATAAAAACTTGCCCCAACACAAAATGTAGCTAAAATTCTGGCATTACCATATGCTTCTTCTTTGCTTTTTACGTATGTATTTGTGTATAGTTTGGAAAGTAACCATAGCATATTCTGTCAGGAGTCAGACAGGTCAGTCTCTGTGAATTCAAGATAAAGCTGCATGCCTTGAAAAAAAAAACAGGTCTGGAGACCAGGCTTGAGATAAACAGCCATCTGAAAGATAATAGATCTGCCTGACATTGTGGTGTCCAGTAAATCATAACAAAACTTCAGAATACTGGAGAAAGGCCAGGAATTGATGACTTACATTATTGTTTTATTATCACATTTTGGAAAGGTAAAACTAATACCGCTGTCTACTTTAACTAATATTAACTAATTCTTAACTCATTGATGCCCAAATTTATGCCGTTTCAGACCAAAATGTCCTTGCTTTACAGCTATGCTAAGAAAGTGGCCTGCCAGCTATGTTGGAGGAAGAGGGAGCTGGGGAAGAAGGAAAGCAGAATTTGGGAGGGCAACGTGCACCTGCTCAGGCTGCATTTCAAGCTCACTCTTCTCTGTCCTTTTCCTATAATGGAATTATTCCTGCAGAAGCCTTTTGCCTTGTTAAAGATATAAATAACACTGCAAGGAAAGCAAAAAAAAGCAACTATTTTCATCACTGAATTTCAGAACCTTTTCTATTATAAAAGTGTGTTTCCCAAAAGCTTTTCCCCAATGTGTGTGTAAGTGAGCACATGCAAAATCTGCAGTGGCTAATGTGAAGCAGTGAGCATGTGTGCAGGAGAGAAGTATGAGGTGTGATATGTGGTACTGTTTTTTGGGTCAGCTTCTGGTTTGCTCACTTGGTTCCTTTGCAGATATTGAGCAGCCTGGATAGTGGGGCAGATGCGAGCCCTTGGTGCATGGGCAGGTGACACAGAGAAAGAAGAGTCTTGGAGAGAGCTGATATCCATGTGGGAGGCCTCTGACTAGTTTCTTCTGCTTTCAAACCACCCTCAATTCAACCACCTTCAAGAAATAAACCCAGAAAAAGGGAACCAAGGCCTCTTGCTGGGATTTGTGGATGTCCTCCTACAGCCCGACACTTACTGTTCACATAGCACTGCCTAAGGAGCTGGTGAGACGTCCTTGGTGTGACCTCTGCATCTCTGACCATGTTATTCTCCATGGTTAAATATACCTTCCCCACAGCAAACATCAGAGAAGAAAATCCTTCTCTTGAATCCATTGCATAATGGGAAAAGGAAGAGTGACTAATTCTCAAGTGCTGATATTAGTGTGTATCTAAACTCCTAATAAGCAGACTGTAAATAGGTCTGGTAAGTTTGTATCTAAATTCCTAAAGAGTAGACTGTAAATATTTGCTTAGAGTTTCTTGCTTTGCAGGGTAGACAAAACTCTCTGCAAACGGCTTAGTTTTTACCATATTTTTGTTCTGATATCTTGTTTTGAAACATTTTCATCAAAGAGATACCAAAAGGATGCTGCTGTGTTAGTTCTCAGCATCAAATTCAGAGCTGGGCTGTGAGTTCAGGTCTCGACTGAGCTGTTCAGAGCTGCTCTCTCCTTGCAGCAGGAGGCTGCCTCCACAAGACCTCTGCAAACAGGCAGGACTGAACCCTGTACACCATCCTCGCTGATGGAACATGGACCAGCATGGACACAGACCCTGTTAGGACAGAGTTCTGTTAAGAACAAGCTAGTTCTACCCATTTCATCACCAAACTCTTATCAAATGGAGCCTTTTAGAAAGTTCCTGTTTTACTCCCATTTTGCTGGAATTCACCCTTTCATTTTGAGCCCTCTGTGCTTCTGTTTTGACTTGCAGAAAAAGCACGAAAATACCAGGAAAAAAGGTTATTCTCACATAATTTCAAACCTAAGATCAATGTTTTGGAAATTTTACTGACAAACATTCTTGTGAAATTTGTGGCTTGCACAATTAGAAAAGATTGTAACTCATTCTAATTCAATTAAATAAATGTGTTTGTGACAGCTTGATCCTTCAGAGCAAAAAAAGAAGGTGGTGTATATTGGACTTGATGATCTTAAGTGTCTTTTCCAGCATAAATGTTTTTATGTATTTCTCCTAGTAAAACTTCAGAGTAATGTTATCTGGCTTTGGAACTGGCAATGACTCAGTTCTTAGTTTCTTACTTCTTTAGAAACTTGGCCCTTTTCAAGGCAGTTCCTTTTTCTGGAGTGTTTTACTAAGGGTGGACCTGACCTCAGAAGAGCAGCAGAAATCTCAGGCCACAACTTTAGCAAACTTGTCTATCTGCAACCTGTGTGACAGCCCTAGACTTCACACTAAAAGTACTTGCCCACAACAATTACATCAATCAAGTGTGGACATGAATGCTGTCTGACTTAAGGGTTCACAGGACCCAGTCCCTGAATGCAGCACTTCAGAGTCACTTCTGTACTTCTGCTGAGCATCCTACACGAGCTTTGTAATGTCATCATCCTATAGGGTCCCTAATGAGAACAGGAAGTTGAAATACTGAAAGGGAGTAGATAATAAAACTGGGTTTAAAGAGTATATCATAGCCTGAATTGAGAGAGGGTCACAGTTCAGCACCAAATTGGCGCTATCCTCTTGATGTAAGTGGGCAGAATGTCATGCCTGAGGAAGGCAGTGTCCTCTGGACTGCAGCAGGAATTGTAGGCTGAAATGCTCTCACCACCACCATCACTGTGATCAGCCCATTAGTCTTCAGTGGGGATGAGTGTCCTGGGGCAATAGGGTTTTACACTAACATTTCATGGAAGTAAGCACTCATGACAGGCTTAACTACAGTTTTCCTGAAAGACTGTTGGGTTAGTGGTGACTCAGCCACACACTGTTATTTGCATTGCTAATGGCAAACAAAGATGATAATTTAATAATTTAATCACAAAAATAGAGCTCCTGTAAGGAACAAAATTCCTTGAACATGTTCTCTATTTGCTGAAATGAACTCTTTTAAATGAGAAATCAAGACTTTATCCAGGACAAGGGGGTAGGTGGTCTATCAAAAATATGACTTTGGATATAAAAATACATGTCTGACCTACAGACACTTAGTCCAACAAGTCCATCTTTCAGGACTTTCACTTGAAGTGAGTTGGCAGATTTTTACTCTTCATCCCCAAAATGTTTTCCTGGTGCTTTTTTCAGGAGTCAGTCCTGCATTACTCTTAAAAGACCCAGCTATTTCAGTTTTCAAACGAGTAAGTAGAATCGTTATTTACAAAATGGCTGTGTATCCTCTCTATGGTTCTATTTCCATGAGCTGAAAGGAAATCTCACTGAGATCTCCTCTAGACTTTCCTCCTTCCTTAACCTGGCAGTGAAGGACTGAGGACAAGTGGTCCCCAGCATACTGTGGCTCAGCATAATCCTGTTTTCAAAGGTGTGCTAGTGGGGGGTGTCCCAAAAGGATCTTCCAAAAATTTCACTCAAAATCTAACAGTTCAGCAAACACCAAACACACCAAAAAATGGACACTACGGAGTCTTCTTTGACTATGAATTCTCTTTGAACTCTTTCACCTTCATTCTCCAAATTTGTACTACATGCAGATGATTTAAAATGAAAGTATTCCTGTGAAATGCTAAAAATTATTTGGACTAATCTCCCTTACTGTGATGGAAAATTAAGAAATAAAGACAGAGTTATTTAATTTAGAAAATCAGGCACTTTAATCTGCTGATCCAGTATCCTTTTGTTGGAAAAAATAACAGGCACAAGAGGTATAGTAAGGAGAGCAAATCTGCAGCTTCAGCTTTTCCATGTTTGATATGCTTAGAGATGTGGAAGAAGTGGTTGGGATTTACATCAATATACACCTTAGAGATACAGAGCCACTATTTCTGTGTTCAAGCTCCCAGGTGTGAAAATATTCCTACAAGAGGTGGCCTTTCAAAAATATCTGACAGACTTAGGAGGAATTTGTCCAGTCCTGTGCTTCTAAACTAACAGATCATGCTGAAACCCCAGCTGCCTTCTCAGCTCCAAATGGGAGCTAGAGGGTCTGCACCATCTACCTTTTCTTTTCCAGGAAGTATGAAGGTCCATTGAGTGGAGTAAGTTAACAATTGACTCAGCTGCAAACACATTGGTTGATTTTGTTGATATAAGTCATTGTGACAGAGTTTTTGGTGTGAAAGTGATTATTGGAGGCAGAGTACTCTCATGCCAAGCATTCCTATTGGTGTCTGGGCAATGCTGGACTTGAGAATCAGTCACTGAATCTGTCCTGAATTACAATTACATTCAGTGACTAATTGTGTGTGCTTTGGTCATCCTTCCTCTCCATTAATGTGTTCCTGCTAATTAAGGACCCTGAGAAGATCTCTTTCTGCCTATTATATGGATGCAGGTGGGAAGTAAGGCGCTTGTGCAGAAATGAAGGGAGAGGGAGTTAAGGGAGTTGCAGCACAGCTAATTTTTACCATTTGTTTAATCTGTTACTAAGGGTCATTTGTCAAACTGTGGCTGCTGTTCCTGCCCCTCCTCCTCTTGTTTGCAGTAATGAACAACCTAGGAAAAATTATCCCCTTTCCAAAGAATCAGCAAAGAGGAAGAGTTGATGATAATGGTCCTGAAAAGTGAGGGAGTTGTGCACGGATCACTTCCCAGGACACAAATGCTCTGCACCCAGGAAATGAGGTTAATCAACACCTGCTCACAAGGACAGTGAAAAGATCCTCCTCACAATGATGGTGAGGCTGGGGTCTTTGCTGCTTGTTTCCTGAGGCAAGTGGCTAGGCACCAATGCCAAACATGTGGTAGGTGACTGTCCGAAGACTTTGTCTGAAGTTGGTGGGAGGGTTGCTCCTCCAAGGAATGAGGACTCGGGCCTTGTATTGCCAGTCAGTCCAGGCACAAAACCAAGGTAAATAAAGTGACAACATCATATAAAAGTTGTAGACAGTGTTCTCATGGTAGAAATTTCAAGTGGTGGGGAATGTGCTCCATGGGGATAAAAACCCACTGTGCTCTGCTGGGGGATGATAAGTTGTTTGTGGGACCTCTTGGTAAGGAAATTAATTAACCTTCCAGCTAGAAGTTTGACGGCAAAGTAAATGGTGGTGCATGAGATATTCAAGGCTTAGTAGTCTTTTGGGTTTGTGGCAGTTTTGAAAAAAAAGATAGAAAATAGCTTTGTAAGTTCAGTTTGATCATCACAATTTAGTTATTTTATCAGTTCAAGCAGGCAGGTGCACCATTTGGGAAAGAATGGAGTGTAATTGCTTGCAGCTGAATGAGAGATGTGTCGCATTAAATCTCAATAGTCAAAATGTATTTTTTAGAAGATCTTTCATTTTTACCTGGCATGATTTCACTTGACACAGCAGCAGTTGTTGCTGTGTTCTTTATATATAACAAACAAGTGCATGTGATTAAGTAGCTACTACAGTGACAGGGCAAAAATAAGGAAATTCAGCAATATGATCAGCAAATATGAATTTACATTCAGCAATGTAAAAGTGCTCTTCAAAGAGAAAAAGTTGAAAAAGTTGTGTCAGTGTGCCAATCAAAGGATCAGAGCTCTTCTGTGATCCTACAGAGCCTTGTAAGGATTGGAGTCAGGTGTTCAGTTTAGTAATCAACAGTAGTTTAATTAACTAAAGATACATTATTTAGCTGTGGGAATGATTGTCTCATTCTTGATGTGTCTGGCTTCATGATAACAAACTGTACTTGGGAAGTCCTGTCTTTTTCTATATATGAACTGTAGGATGTTTTTCTTTAAATGTCTTCTAAATTTAGAAAATAGTGGAGTGTTAACTGGTAGAAACATAAAAGATGAGCTTCTGAGCATGTTGTTCCAGACCTCCAGATCAGGGGAGCCTGGGTGAAATTCTGTAGCATTGACTAAATTCTTCTTTCCCTGAATTTCCAGGAAAAAGACCTGACTGAGGCATGCTGTGCCATCATCCTTCTTGTTTTGCCTTTTACTATTGGCCTCATACACTTTATTAATGCAAAGCTGGATGCAAGGAGGCAGGAGAAAGATGTCATTAACCAAATATCAACCTGACATGGAAGTGATCCCAGACCTCCCTGCTTAGCCACAGCAGCAGACTGAATCCTCTTATTCCTTTTCAGGAACTAGTTAGATTTCTTTGAAGTACTGTGTACTGTGCTTTCATTTCTGCTGTTGAAATGGTCCCTCCTTCCCTCATTGTTTGGAAGATTGGCAACCTGCTTCTACTTTTCCTAATTTTATTCATGGCCAGTTTGCATTTGTTTGTTCACATGCCAAGGTTACCTTTTAGCTTAAATAGCTCTTTTCACCTCCCTCAGGTTTACTCCTCCTTGATATATTTACACTCACCAGTCACATCCCCTCTCAGCCACTGTTTTGCCAAGCAAAAATAGCTGACTTTTTCAGCTCTTGTAAAATTATTTTTTTGTGGGGACACCAAGTTACAGAATAATTGTAATAGATAATTGCAGTCAGACCTAACCACAGAATCTTCCTGTGCTAGAAAAAAAAAGGAGGTATAACATACTTCAACCATATGCAACCTTGGCATAACCAAGGCCAGCATTTTCAAACACAGAAACTTCATCTCTGGTGAGGCATGTAAGTAACAATATCTCTAATACTAATGTGACAAGCACTTTGATTGCCTATTGACTTCAATGCCTAAATAAATGTCTTATTAATTAAAGTCTTGAAATGCCAAGCATCAGCACCAATCCTGGACAAAATTGCCCTAATTGTTGTTAATTTCTACTATATTATATCCACACAACCCATTCAGAAAGACCCACATCTCACTAGAGTTCTTACAGCTCCTAACACCTATCTGGAGTAAATGAGTATTAATTCCCTCTCCTTATATACTAACCAGAATCAAAGAGGACATATCAATTCCCCAAGGTCAGAGAAAGTTGGAGGCAGCATAGGCAACGAGCAGACATGGATTCAGACCCCCAGACTCCTCCACTGATCTTGCTCTATCCATTTGAAATCAGAAAAGGAAGAAGACCAGAAAAGTTGTCAAAATGTTTTTGTAGGTGGTTACTGATTAGGAGGCGTGGTGATGAGGTTATGTTTAAAATTGCTTTTCCCCTTCTGTTTCTGTGCCTGTTTTATCCAGATAAAGCTACTCAATGCTCTGGATATGCTTTGGAGGGTAGAGTTTAGCCTTTCTTTGATTTTGTAAGGCTTTACAACATAGGAACAGGAAACTTCCATTTTCTTGTCCCATTAATCATTTTGGTTTCCATCATTTTCAGTGGGTGGCACTGGACTGTCAGTTCTCTGGCAAAAAAAATTGACCTTTGTTTAATTTTGTTTGTAAATGGCCTACTGCAGTCATTCTTTGTGATTCATAAGTCTTCCCCTCTATAAATAATATGAAGATGCGATGCCTTAGCTCTTTGCTTCTTAACTTCCCTTCTGTCAGTATCTTTCCTGGATTCGTTCCTCCTTTTTACTAATTTTTAGTGAAAAAGAACGGAATGGACCTGCCCTTTGCTTGTTGAAATACTCTGTCTTCAGCTTCTTCTATTTGCTTTTATATTTTAGATTAAGCTATCGGGATAATGGGAACTCTTGGAAATCACCATATTTATTTACTGATTTAGATTTACTGTGTATACCCTGCCTTGAGTTCTCTGAGCACTGGTTTTAGTCTATCAATCCTATCTTCTCCAGTTACACAGGCAAAAATGTAAAAAATTCCTTAATTTATTGCAGAGTTTTTAGGTTGTCTTTCAAGTGGCTTCTTCTCAAATTTCAGAGAATGCAACAAAAATCAGAAGCATTTCAATAGAAGATTTCAAGTGACGGCAAGTCCTTGAAACTGGATTAAGAATTAAGTAACAGACTTTATTAGATTTAACTGTACAATTTAGAAAAGATTCAACTTTTTATTTACTTTGGCTGCTACATTTCGAGATTTAAAACACCTCTTCATGGCACGGACTTCTGTTTATCCAAGTTTTTTTCTGCAAAAATCTTTTCTCTTTCCACTGGCCCCCATCTCTCTACCCACAGTCCTGCCTCCTGCAGAAGTATCTGCCACTTTCATAGCTGACCATTTATTTCTAACCTTTTGTTCCCTTGCATTGAATGTTGGCTTGTAAGAAAAATTAATGATAGAGAAAGACAACATAGGGGAACTTTTGCTGAACTCATTGGTAACAGTTTATTAAGTACAGGAGGCTAAACTTTCAGCTGAGGTTACTTACTTCACTTCTGCTGACCTCCAAGAAGCTCCAAAATCTAAGATGAGCTGGATTGTGTTACTCCTGTGCAGGAAAGTACCCATTAGAAACATCAGAGCAGCTGGTGGGACTCGGAAGTAAAATACTGTTTGGAGCTAGATGGCAATGAGCTTCCAGGAGAGTGGAAGGAGGTAAGTATTCTACCTTCATGTGGCCTTCTTCACACCCCTGGCACAGTGAGATGTGATACCTAAGCACCTTCTTACACTTTTACATTCTGCATGTACTGCACTGCCCTAGACCTATCCACAATTCCATCTCTCTCCATCCTTATGCCCTTAACCTTGCCAGAAGGCCAGCAGGCTCTGGGGCTCCTGAAACACTGATGGCCAGTTATGTCCATGCTTAAGCTAACAAAGCCAGCATGCGGACTCTGCCATTTCAGCTTCTTCCACTCCTCCTTTTAGAGCAAACTCTTCCAATATGAATGGGGTGAGATCCTCCAAGTCTCATAAGGAAAAAAAGAGCTAAACTCTGGTTTAGCTCTGGTTTAGAGTTATCTTCCTCTGGTTCAAATAAGTCCATGGAGCACAGCAGTAGGAAGCATTACTGTAATGAAACAAAACAGGATATGCCCTATTCCAAAACCATAGGGTGGAGCTTCCTGGGACCTGTACTCCCACTACTGTGGGGACACTTCAGACCTCCTTCTGTCTACCCAGTCTACACCTCTCTCCGTCCCTCTTCAGCAAATATTCATCTGTGTCCTCCCTAGGCTCCTATGGCACAAATAACCTCTGATGAGAATAGACACAAAGGTGAAAATGATCTCTGTATCCAAGTGTGGATTTGCTTCCCAGATAATGTAAAAATGCCACTGAGATATATCCAGGCCTTTTTAAGGCCTGAGTCCTGGAGGGGAAAACCATGATGTTGTTATTTCCCAGCTTTTTTTGTACTGGGGAGATTAGTCCCACTTTACCTGTACATGCACACAAAGGAGACATGATGCAGGCTTCCCTGGAGCTTCAGAGCATCCTGCAGTACAAGAAGGAAGGTCAGAGAGGATTAAGGAGAATAAGTACAAATAGCAAATGCATAACAATATTTTACAGAGTCACGTGCAAATCTGCTCATTATGGTTAAGCTCTCAGGCAATATGCCAGTGGCCAAGATACAACTCTGGGAGATAATCCTCCTAAAAACACACCTATTAGTACACGTCACAATCACCGCTTCCCCCACAGGACAACTTAAACAATACATATTTAATGTGATGACATTTTCAGGGGAACGGGGACCAAAGAGAAAAGGGAGGCCCAGAGCATCACAAGACCGGAGGAGACACTCAGATTTGATTTCAGACATTAGTAACACTTGGAGTGACTGGCATGTAATGAAAGAGAGAATTTAACCCTGTATCGCATGGTGGATTATTGTAGCACCAAAGGGAAAAATGTCCCATTTTCACAGCCCCCAGACATTACCACCAAAAGACTTGCTGCTTGACATGCCTGAGTGATCTCTCACCTTAAAAGCTGGCATGGAGATGAATAATTTTTATAGTTCTCCTTTAACTTTTATTTAAAAGCATGTACATGTGTGTAATCAGCTCTGCCCTCCCCTTCTCTCACAGCTACAAACACTTACAGCCCTGCCAGTCACCCAGCATCATATCCTCATTTATACCCTGACTGCAGTCGCTTGTTCTCAACCGCAGAGAGCAAAGAACCAGAACAGATCAGTCCCCTGTTAACCACTTCTCAACACAACTCTTGAATGGTAAAGACTCATTTGGTGTCTGATCAGGTCAGACAACCAAGAGACCTTGTGAAAGACTAGGGCTTTTCTGTGTCAAGTATTGGGCCAGCTTTTCAGAGAGGAAAAGATGAAAAATTTCTCTGTAGGTGTCTCCAGATGAAACACAAACCCTCACTAGATTCAAGCTAAATGGAAACAAGAAAAAAATATAGTTCTTTCATGTATATCTGTATCTGTAACTGAACATTTAAAATGCCAACATAGTAGATAGGGATGCTGAAGTATTCATGGAGATCTTCCATGCCTGGATTTCATATACTGCCATGCTTAGTTGAACCTAGATCCAGCAACGGACTAAACCATGAGTAACTTTAAACCTATTTGTGATCTCCACAGGGTTGTTTCTATTCTTTTTAAATACCAAAGCTGAAGTACTTTGGTGCTTTGGAGATGAGTAGGACAGCAGGTTTTGAGTCATGAGCATGGGGTCCAGTTTTGATGTAATACCATCAGCTTTGCTGTCTACTGCTGCCTTGTCAGTTTATAAAGTAAACTTTGGGTTCCCTTTCACAATGAAGGCAGATTTAATTTTGCTGGTATCAGGTAACAAATAAACTCTAAACTTGGGAGATGTTTATTACATGTTTCAGAAGTTTAGGAACACAGATTGATCAGGGCTGAAAGCCAAAACCAAGCAAAATTCCATCCTTGTAACAAAATTTTATTTTGCTCAATTTGCTGTGAGAAATTCCAATTTAATTTTAGGAGGCAGAAGAAACTTCAAGAAAGAGTTTTCAGAAGCCTCTATGAAAGACTGAAATACTCATGTATTTACAAACTTTTATGAAGTTTGCTCTTCTATGAGTTTATAAACATGACTTTCACTTTAGAAGTGAAGGAATACATGACGGAATATATACATGAAGGAATATACATGAAAGAATTTAGGCCTACCTTACTTGACAGAATGTGAGTAGAGAGATTGCATACCCAATATAAAAGTTAAAGCCACAATAAGGGGCCTTGGTGTGACACAGGAGGATGTCCACAAGCAGTCTGAAAGACACAGAGCAGGTTTGTGAGGGCTCTGTCAGAGAGTTTTGTGTTTTCAGGCTAGAAGTTTCACCAGCTTCAGTTGTGCTGGTGTTTCATATGAATTCTGTACTAGGGAACTTAAACTTGAATGCTCACCCAGAAATTTTAATCGAGTTCTTTCAGACAATATCTTTGCCATTCATGGGACTATAGAAAGAATGAAAGGGGAGTTAATATTTAAGAAATTCATTATAAGAAATAAAACAGGTGTCCGTGGCACCCCAGCCTGGCAGGGGCTCTCGGACAATTTGTTTAGAAATGTGTCTGCTGCTAATTTAACAGCCTGAACTCTTTCCCCAAATGCCCTACTTTTTGGAAACTTGGGAGCATTCTCTTAGGCAGAAGAGGAGAGACATTCACAGCCATACACAGTTTTCAATCAGATTTTAATGTTTCATGTGTCACTCTCAAGTCTACTTTTAAAAGCATTTTGTCCACGTTTGTTTGCACCCTGAGGTCTAAGTCATGAACCCTCACTCCCTACAGCTCATTTCCTGGCAGAAGAGAAGGAGCAGCAGGTCTTGTGGGCCCAGCGTCGCTCTGTTCAAATAAAACAAAAATTCAGCCGTGAGATACATAGGAAGCAGGTCAAGATTAATATTACCAGAAAGCAGGGGGCTGAGCAGACCATCTATAAGTCATTAAATCTTCAATTTTCTGCCTCTCCTTGAGGCTTCGCCTCATTCCCCTCGGGACCGCCAGGGAAATCAGACTCACTTAAATGCTTCATACACTTAGAATAGAAAAACTGCTTTGAAAAAGGTAACAAAACCCTGGAATAAATCCTCCTCTCAAATGGCCAGGTAAAACTTGCTGAGAGCCAGAAGTCTCACTGCAAGATGGCTTCTCAGCACCATGGAAAACTGCAAGGCAAAGCCACCGCTTGTGCCGGTGTCACAGCTGTGGTGCCCCAGTGCCTCCTGCAACAGGCACTGCTTCTCCCCAGGGTCTCTGCCCATCACCTATATGGTGGCAGTGCCTCACAAAGACAGATCCCAGATCGCTTTAAGCCCCTTGAGCACTGCTGGCAGTGCAGCTGCACCAGGAGGCAGCTCCATGACATTCGCTCCCTGCACGTTCACACTTATTTTGCTGTCTGCTGACATAGACACCTCTCCCACCCACTGCATTACCTGGTTTGGAGATAATGAACAAGGTGACCGCAGAGGGATAGTAACCCACCTGATCTTTGAGGCTGCTTGCTGCTCTGCCCTGACCTGCCAGAGCTCTTTTCACCCTCAGCCAGCCTCTGCTGCGGCTCGCCAGTGGTCCCATGGGGGTCAGGCTCAGGTGGGAGGAGAAGGAGCTGAGACACCAGAGGAAGGAAAATTGGGAAGAGTGAAAGAAGCTCAAATGATATAGCAGGCTGGAAACCCTCTTGCTGACAGTGCAGGGCTGGTAAGGGTGAGCCTGGTGACACAAAGCATTGCCTCCTCCCGTGTGTGCCCTAATTAGGAATGTGCTGTACCTGGTTGCTCTGAATCTGAGAGGATCCAGGCAAATCCTCCTGTCAAGATGTTGTATGGTACTTGGTCAGATATGTGCAAGTGACTTACCATGGGTAGGCAGGTTTAAAAGGTATAAGCTAACAAGCCTTATAAATCTCTGCTATTCCTTAACAGTGCCACACAATCTGAAGTGTTACTGTGCTTCTTCAGTGCTTCACTTTTGCTTTTTTTCTCCTTTGTTTTCTACCTGCCATACTGTGTTTTGATATCCAAGACTCCTTGCAAATATGACTGCCCTGCTAACAGAAGCCCTGCTCTTCCAAGCAGGGGTCAGATACCCTCTTATCTCGCTTTTCACACCCTACACAAGAAGGGCTGCAGGTTCTCCTCTCAACTAGCTTGTGCTATGCTGAGCAGTCTCTCTTCTCACCTGAGTCCCAGGCAGGATAATTCCACCAGTTTTGATTTTTTTGCCTGCAGTTAATGTTGGAATGACACCCCAGTGGTACACCATTAAAACCAAACCTCTTGGTTTTGGAGCATGTATGTAGGGAGGGGAGATTGCTCTGCTACTGTGCAGCAGATTTGGCTGGGAGAAACCCCCTTTTTGGCCATTTCTCTCACTAATCCATTTCAGTATATAGTAGTTTTGCCTCCTGAGTTGTTTACGCTCTTGGATATCTCCTCTCCCTCTTGCTGCTTCTTGGCAAGCATCGTCTTCACTTCTGCTTTTTGAGTTCATTGTCAACTTGGCTTTTGAATCTCTCGTTATTTGTCTGTCTTCTATAACCCGGGTGACTTCCATAACTTGGACTGAAGAGGCACCTTTTTGTTGACCAACACAATATGTGATCATATTGTCTCTCTGTCTTGGTTTGTTCATTTGTATTCCACTCAAAATTTCTGCTGTACCTTCACCCCCCCCATCTAGCTATGCAGAGCCAGCCACTGAATGCTTTCTTTTGCAGTGTTCCACATTCCTCTCTTGCTGACATTTACTTCACTGTCATTTACTTCACTGTCATTTTACTTCACCGTCATTTTACTTCACCCTTCTTTTGCATCTTCACTGTCAGATTTTATTCCTCTCTCTTGTCCCTTTTCATCACCCTGGCTTGTAACTGGAAATGGTTGAGCATTTTCTTCTTTTCCAACACTTTGTTTTTCTTCCTGTGCTTACTGCAATGACCCTTACCCAGGCATGGATTAACTCTTGTTTTGCTCTTTGCCACTTTCTCCTGTCTTCTCTGAAAGGGCTTAACACATACTGTCTCTACCAACACCATCTTTCCTTCTTCTCACTCCCCATGAGAATCTCCCAGACTCTTGCTGACACCCTGGGGTAAGGTCAAGTCTCTTTTGCCTTTCTCTTTGAAGTTCTACATAGCTTCCCTCCAGCCAGCTTCCTTCCTTTTGCTTTGTCTCGTTTCTTGTTCCATTTGAATACATCAGGGCTGGTCTCTCTCTCCTCATGCTCAGTACACTCTTCTATACCAAATATACTTAAAGAGTCTTCAAGATTCACATGTTCAAATTTCTTTTTGTTCTTAAGGCTTGGAAGCTTACCTTCAAAAAGAATCTGGTATCCCTACTGGTTCATGTTGTTTCAGGAGATGGGACCTTTAGGGAAGACGAACCCTTAAAGAAAAAACACCAAATATTTACACTATAAATGCCAAACATTCAGAACCACAGCTTTGCTGTATTGAAGGTCCACACCATTTTGATTTTGCCTCAGATGCTGGGTAAGCATGTGGTTAAACCTCCACTGCATACCTGCTTTGTGCTGCTAATAATTCATAAAAGAAAGATTGCTGTGCTTCTCATCCCCTCACTGCAGATGCTGCACAGCCATTTCCATTGCCCTCCCAGGGAAAGGGGCCCCACTCTGCTACAGCTAACAATTGCTGTTTCTTAATAGCAAATACCATTCAGCTAAAACAGAAGCCTGAGGAAAAGCAATTTTGGGTTCACTTCCTAGATAAGAAAGAAAATTCCTTCCTGTTACTGGTCCCATAAAGGAGAATGAGCTAACCTGCACAGTCTGATAAAGTCAGCCCTCTATTTCAGCTCTGGCTGTGGGTTATGTTAGCACAGAAGACAAGCAGCTCACAAGGGATTAATGCAAGGGATGCAGAAGAAAGAAAATTATTTGGTTCTCCCACTCCCCCGAGGGGAACTTTGTTTTCCAGTACTGAGGCTGCAGTGATACCCTTGGTGATCCCCCTGTGGTGATTTGAGTTCATAACTTTCTGCATAAGTCACTTGGGAGCAAAAGCATCTAAGATTTCAGATTCTCCTGGACAGTCCTAAGGTCTCTTTTGTCCTCACCAGTGTTCCCACAGCCAAGGTGTTTGCTCAAGGAAAGAGGTGGAGACCCTGGCTCATCCTTCTGCTGGCACACTTCGGTCTGGCATGCAGGCCAGGGTGTCTCCTGGTGTTTTGTGTGCCCAGCTATGCTGGTAGGTACAGTTTGAAGGTTTGGGTGCATGTTCCATTTGACAAATGAAATACAATATTAACTCGTACCTATACTTGCTATGACATGGACAAGGATGTGGACATAAATATTACTCTCTGAGCATCCTCCTGGGTCCCACGGGTCTCACAACAAAAATGCTTTTGGAAAGCATGTATTCTTCTCCCTTGCTGTCACTGATGTCTGTGTTTGTTTTACTTTGTTTTGAGCTTAATAACTGGCAAATCCTGGAGTGGCAGCTGGACCAGCTTGTCGTGTGCCCAGGCTGTGAGGGGGATGCTGCTGAACGGCAGTATGTTGCTGTCAGGGTGACGGCTTGCTTGAAAGGTGGTGACAAGTGGTACAAGAGTGGGAAATGTGTTTTCCAGATCCCCAGATTTAACCACGTCCCTCCTTTCTCCTCCAGGTTTTCTTTCCATCTGGCTCATAGGTACAGAGCTGTGTACATCAATACACACACACACACAAATACAGTAAGTGTCTTTGTTTGCCAGCCTTTGCACAGACAAACCCTCAGGCTATATTATTTAATTTTTTTTCCACAAAGATGAAGGGAATATGTTCCCATGTATGGATTTTGCAGGAAATGGGAAGTGGGTGACAGCGACCGGGGCTGTGACCTGGCAGACCTCGCTGTCTAATGTAACGCGATCTCGCAGCGCTTGGGAGAAGAAAGGGAAGAGAAGTCTGGCCCTGGGACTGCAAATCACAGGCTGTGATGACAAGAGGGGGCCTAATAAAACTCAGCACCCTTCACTTTTAAATGAAATGAGTGGGGAGGGGGAGTGGGGAAAGGATAATTTATTACCTAGAGATATCCTGGGGTATCACTTTCCTAGAAATGCCTTTCACTGGCCTTTAGAGCTTCAGTGATGGAAAACACGAACACAGCTTTGAGCAGCTTAAGGTCTTTATTTGAATTAATTATAACAACTATAGCAACAAGATTTAAGCAGTGAAGAATGGGGACAAGAAGGCCCTGCATTGCCCACAATCCTTTCTTTTCACATCCCCTGACTGCCATCCTCTTGAAGGACATCAGTGTTGCCAGAGGGGAAAGGCTGGGATGTCCTGGTGGCTTGGATGACATGGATTGCATAGGCACATGATGCTGAGAAAACATGGCATCACTCTAGTTTTCCTCTGACCACTGTTTTCTGATTTTTTGTTGAGGAAGCCATAGCAGCAAGTGAATTTTACTGAACAGTGCTGCTATTTGCTGGCAGGGTGGTCTGTTTTTGCAGCGACAGTGATCAAAATAAATTGGCTTTAAGAGATATATTTCTGCAGGGATGGAGACTTGCTAAATGAACTCATTTGAGGGGAGGGGGTACAGAGACCAAGAGTAGCTTGGCAGGCCGAGGTGTGCCAGGGCTCTGGGGGGGTCCTGGCTCCCTCTTGGAGAAGTCGTTCGGTCAATTCTGTAACAGTAATATACCAACCATAGGAACTGCAGAAATTCTGCTGATATGGGCACTTGCAGTACCGAGACACTGACACCTCTTTGTAATTGTGAAAAGAGGCTACAAGCCACAAAAACACGACTCCCTACACAAGACTGTGTGTAAACTTCTTTCAAGTTGAGGTGGAAATGGATGTCTTTCCCAAAGGATTTTGATAGATCTACTTCTGGACCCAGAATATTTTTAATTAAATTAAATTGAAGGGAAGACAGAAAGGAAAATTAATTAAGAGGTTTTTGCTTGTTTGATCTTACTAGACGGTTAAGCTCGATTTTTATTGAATCTTTAGGCAGAGATTCTGGTTTGTTTAATCTATCTGTCTGATTATTATTATATTTCTGGTAGGGTGAACACCAAAGAATAAATGAAAGATAATGAAATAAACAGAGCCAAGTGTGGCTGTGCCCTAGAGCTGTCCCATCTCAATATACGAGCCGTGTTTCATCTCTCCACAGCAGAGGTTTCAGGACTCAGCTGGCACCAATAAAGAGGTATCACACTGGGAGAGCGAGCTGTCGCTCTGCTGGGCTGCAGCCTGCCCCCAGCCCCCTGCGCAGGGGTGAGGGAGGAGACCTACATCTCCACGGAGCATTTACCTCTTTGGATGTGTTAGGTATAAACTCACTCACCACATCCCGTTGAGCTGAAGCTGCAGAGCTTTTTGCATGCCTCAGGAATAAAAGCTCACTACTTTCAGGGCTGTGTTTAGTACAGCAAACCAGGCATCTGTTAAAAGCACAACTGATTTCTAAAGCATCTGTTAAAACCTGACCTCAGCAAGATACGCTACCGCTACCACTACTGCTGCTGATTTGTTTCCTACATGTAAAGACCTCCTGCTCCTCAATCCCCTCAGCAGTGCCCCAGGAGCCCTTTCCCAGCCATCCCTGTCCTGCCCAGACCTGTCTCTCAGTCAGCTCATGAGCCAGGTAGTCCACAGGTAGGAAATATANNGGAGGGCCACAAGGATGATCAGAGGGATGGAGCACTTCTCCTATGAAGACAGGCTGAGAGAGCCGGGGTTGTTCAGCCTGGAGAAGAGAAGGCTCCAGGGAGACTTTAAATGGCCTTTCAATATCTGAAGGGAGCTGTTAGGAAAGCTGGAGAGTGACTCTTTGTCAGGAAGTGTAGTGACAGGACAAAGGGCAATGGTTTTCAATTGAAAGAGGGGAGATTTAGATTAGACACCAGAAAGAAATTTTTTACAGTGAGGGTGGTGAGGCACTGGAACAGGTTGCCCAGGGAAGTCGTGGATGCCCCATCTCTGGAAGTGTCCAAGACCATGTTGGATGGGGCTTTGAGCAACCTGCTCTAGTGATTGGGAAAGCAAAGGGAAAAGCAAAGATGTCCACAATGCCATGCCAGTTCCTGCCAGGGCTTCCTGCTGCACTCTGCAGGGTGCACAAAACAAGCTGCCCCTGCTTCACCCTGTGTGGCTGTTCAGACCACCTTTGCATTGCATCTGAGCAGATCCTGGTGTTCAGCCAAGGCAAAGCACTGTGGGCTTTTCCCTCATATCCAGATTGAGGGAAAAGGATTGAGGACTTACACACTCTTATAAAGTTCAGCTCAGACTGAACCAAAGTTTTCAAAACGACACCATTGCGGATTCTCTTCTCTACACCAAATTTGGATCTTGTGACTTTTGTGCTGCTGCAGTCTGAAAACAACAGATACCTTCTTTCAGCTCTGTGTATGCTAATTTTAAATGAAACTTTTTTTTCCCCAAGAAATTCCTGAGAAGCAGCAGCAGTGTGTTATGTGCATTTTTCAAATGGAAAACTTGGTGCTAGCTGGTCTGTAATTATCCAGTGCTGTAGTTATCATACTAACTTTCCCAGCTTTCATTTAACTTAGCAATATGCAAAAGAAATCTTACACTACTCCTCCCCAGATGAAAAGCACATTAATTTTAGCCAAAACTCAACCTCTGATACCAGCAAAAAAGAATAGATATAGCTCTCTTTGCTATCCTGTTTACTGACAGGGGGTATTTGGGGTTAGGGGAATCATATAGACAGCTAAGCAGGCAGAGAGAACGAAGCAACAAGGCTAAAGAATACATTTTAAGCCCAACAAAAGGCAAGAGGCAACAGGGAATTGAACTGGCAAATGCTTGGAGTGAATGCGAACATGGTGGGATCCAGCCTAGAAGAGTTCCCATGAAACACCAGAGTTTTCTCCCGTGGATACAGCCCTTGTCACAATAGATGTTTTAAGAGAAAGTGTATCAGTGTAGCAAGCAGTGAGTGAATAAAGAGAGGTTTTCAGAGGATGAGCATCTAAATGTGGCTTGCTTTATTCAATTATTCATACATCTCCTAAATCTGTGAGATTGCACCAGAAATCACGAGTCCACGAGATCATCAGCACATCCTGTTTTGGGTTGGGACTTAAAAACTACCTGTACAACAGCCTCTCACACAAGCTTTTTCTTTCCACTCCTGGCTGTAATCCAGCAGGGTAGCAGCTACTTTTATGTTCAAACACTAAAATTAAACTGACCCAAAGCAGAAGTCCTCCTCAGGCTGGGCTGGTGCTCTTGGTGAACAGGACAGTATTCCTAGAACAGAAGTTCTATTGCACGCTATATTAACAGGAAGCATCTTTGAAAACTAGTGGGATTCTTCCTGTCAGATGTACCATTAACATTAATATTTAGGGTTGAAAGTGCTCTTTGGAAGTGGTGTTATTATTATATTTTTTTAAGCACTTTATCCTGTACATTGCATAGGAGAAATATACCCCCCTTCTCCTCCTGGATATACGTACTTTATAGTGGAAACACCAAAGCTGTTCAGCAGAGCAGTGCACCTGCAGATCCGTCCAAGGGGTGATATCCAAATGCTGCCAGGGTGGAGTTAACATCTGGTTAAACATTAACATGGGGCTCAGTTCCATCATTTTACAATGTGTAACCTGCTATGAGTAAATGATAAACTGTTCGGGTGCAACCCTGGTTTCCAAGTGCTTACCTTTCACATGGTTACTATTCTGAGGAAAAGCAAATAACTGTCATTTGAAAACAACTAACCAGAAAAGATGCTGCCTGTTGCTTTGTTGCTTTCTTTCTCTCAGAAAAAAAAAAAAGAAAAAAAAAAAAGTAAGAAGATAACCATTGCACTGGAAACTATATTGCCCAGTTTAGTATTTTTTTTAAGACAACAGCACAAGATGCAGAAACAAAAAGAGGAGAAAATTGCATGCCACTGTAGCACAGAGCCCATAAGGCACTGCCTTTCATTTTTTCAATCATGTCAATGTTTATCCTTCTCTTCCTCCTCCCTGCTTGCCCCTCCGGCCCCAGTACAAAGTGTTAAAAACTAGAGCACAGAGTCTAGAGCTGCCTGCAGCTCTGGCTGGCCAACAACAGTGCCAGGCTCTGGTAGCTCTGACATCCTACATCTTTGCTAGGTCCCTGACTTGGTGGAGGCAGGGGCAAAGACAGCTTGGCTTCTGTTTGCCCTCTTGAGATAAAAAGTGTGATGGGATCCAGGAAAAGGTTAAATATTATTACAGAGGCATTCTGCAGTTACGCTAAGCAGGACAGATACTGCAATAGCCATTAATCCCCATGTTCCAGGCTGGAAGCTTATCATGAGCTCAAGTCACTCTCTGGCCTCCCTGAGCCCTGTGGAAGATTGTGCAATTGTCAGCCACGTTCATCATCTGAGGTGAGAGGGGAGGGTGTCACCTTCCTCTGAAGCATCTGGCACCAACTCCGGCCAGTGGCAGGATGCTGGCCATGGTAGACATGGCTGTGTTCCAGCATGGCAAGAGCTACACGCCTTCCACTGAGTTAAAGCAGTAGATGCAGCCAGATGTCACCTCTAGCCACACTTGCCCCTTTCACTTGCACACATGCCACAGTTACCAACACTTTTCAACTTCCCCAGCCTCTGAGGAGAAGTCCAGTCTTTAGGATAATTTCTGTCCAGCCTGAGGGTCCTACCCAGCTTCCTGCAGACATCAGTGTGAATTTGTTGCCATCGCCTCCCATGAGTTTGTGATCCTCAGTATGGAAAGACTTTAAGATGCAAGGGCAAGGCAAGAGGATATAGCAGCTACAAGGCTGCAGAAAATAATGCACAACTCAGCACAGCTGGCAGGTGCTTGCTTTATGACCTAAATTTGAGATGACTTCATCATTTCTTAATATGAAGAGGTTTTATACACTTAATTATTAGGGTTCTTCCTTTTTTGCCTTTTGTGTGTGTGTGTGTGCACATTTCAGTTGTCATCTCCTGGTCCTGTTTCTCCCTCCACCTCACATCAGTGTACACTGCAGACTTCCTCTGGCACTTTTATAAGCTGCCAGAAGGGAAGTGACCTGGTTACATGTCCAGCTCCGCAAGCTGCCTCAGCAATGCTTTTCCTCCCTCTCTGCAGCAGCCCTGGGCAAGCACAATGTCCTCAGCCTGTCAGTCCATTTGAAGCAGAGAGGTTATGGCCTGCACCACAGTTCACCAAGCTGACATCTGCACTCACTGACTTGTGACAACTCTGTTAGGAAGCTTGTAGTCACTGACTTCAGGCAGAAGCCATGGAATAAGATGATATTACTATTATTACTACTACTATTACTATTATTATTGTAATTGGTGTGAGCTGCTGACAGTAGATGCCTCTCTGGAAATAACTCATTAATCATGAGAGTTGCCCACAGGAGGAGCCGCCCAGAGCCCTGATCCGGCAGCACTTACGCAGCAGGATGCCCGTGTTATCAGTGAGGAAATCCACGCACTTGACTCTACGTATGCAAGTGTCCTCTCTAGTTCCTGAAGGCAGCAGAAAGAGAAAGTCCTACCCATCCTCATTTCCTACAGTAAGATGTTCCTGTTTGCTTCTGCCCTTCTAAATGAGGATGGAGACAATTTGCCCTGAAACACAAGTTGACCGTCCAGAAGTCCCACACAAAACTCCCTGATCAGCAGCACAGCTGTGTGGGCCCCCTGCCTTCCACCCATGCATGCACTGAGGTGCCACCACACCTGGGCAGAATATGGGATGCCAGTCCCTGGCTCTGCTAAGAGGAAGTCCCATCTCCTCACTCACAGGTGTGAAGTCTAGGCTGAAAATAAAAATAAACCTGCCAAATGAATGTACCTGATGAACTATTTAATTTGGATTTTATTTTAATTCCAAAATTTAAGATGCCTATATTGCATGCTCTGGTTTGCTAAACATTTGAATTATGTTTTCAAATGTATGTCCCTTATGATTGCCTCCCATCTGTAATTTGTTCATTTTTGCCCAGAGTTTTCAGCACGTTCTCATCAGGTTTTTGTATTTAACTTCAAAACTCATCCCCAAACAAATCTATTCAATTGCAGTGTCTCGACAGATATCTCCCTACAGCTTGATATACTGGGGTCGTACCATTCCTGCACACTTTCCTTCACCGCTTGGCAATAAGTAATCCCTCATGTCTATGTCTGTGTCTGAACTAATTTTTAAGTGCTGTGCTGCTTTGTGAGACAGTGATATCAGAGGACTTGTTAAATTCAAATCTATTGCACCTCCTGTATCACTCACTGGCATTGAAAACCAGAGACTGTATGAAGCCGATACTTTCTTCTCCTTCGCTGCTCCAACCTCCTAAGTCAGAGCTGCTCTGGGGCAAGATCTGACTCTTGCTGAGGGGCATCAGCACTCCCAGCCCTAGCACCTGATCCCACCAGTCCCATCAAAAGAGTTATCTCCCTCAACATCCCATTTGGGAGCACAGCATTCAGCTGCTTCACAGCCTGGGGTGTGCTGGGCATACTGGTGCTGCTGGCCATGTCACCCTCTTGGTGTATGTAACAACTGCAGCAAGGGGTTAACAAGGAGGAATGATCTCTTCCAGCTGTGAAAGTGGATTGGGAAGCAGATAAACATTATAACTGGGGAGGGGTGGGGAGTGATGTTGGTGGTGTTATTAATTCCTTTCTAAATACTTGAGGATGTCTGTGCACATTTGCCTGGTGTGAGTTGCTCTTTGACCATGGGTTTACAGAGACTTTGAGAAGGAGAAGAGCTTTCTTTGTCCCTAGCAGAAGTGAACGACAGTACCACACACCTGCTTCTCTACCTCCACCAGCTTTTGAGTCGAAAGGAGGAGAAGAAGCAGGGACACCATCAATCCAGGGGCCGGGGGTGGAGGTGCCCATCTTGGTCTGCAGGGCTGACCATGGTGGGCAGCAGTCTGCCTCATGTTCCCTGGACCCTGCGCCCACCCAAGACCCTTCCCCTCTCCCCTAAAACTGCTTTACCTCTGGCTTATTTACAGTCCTTGAGGACAGAGGATTTGTCCTGTGGCCTGTAATAAAGTCGGGTTTATTGTTCTTTCTCAGCTCTGCATTACAATTTTCTCTGACCCCTTGGCAGTCGTACTCCATTCCCTAGAGGTCTTTGCAAATTATATTGGAAGTTTACAAGCCAGCATCATTTTTTGTGAGTTCTTTTTTTATTTTAAGCAAGACAGATGCTAGCTACCAACTACAAATCTTGACACAGACCTCTGTAAATACCATTGAGTCATTATTTCCAACAGCAATGCACATGTAGTTAATCCACTCTGATGGTGAGTTTTCAGTGTGAAGGCTATTTTGTGTGGTAAATGTCACAAATGTTGTTACCGTTGATGATTAAATCCTCATACGGTTCAACTCAACTTTTTCTTTCAGGGGTCTGACAGCTAGTTTTTCCTTTTCTTTGCATTTACGACCTGTCACTGGTGGAGCTCAGTGGGAATGAGAGGTGCTGGCTGAACCACAGAACAAAGTTCCCACTTGGTCTTTCTTAATGTTTCACATTATTGAAAAGACTATAACCACTCTTTCTAATTTTCTCAGTTTGCTATGCCCTACAGTTTCCCTGGCTTGAACATGCAGAGTATATCATTGTACATTCTAGATTATACTGAAAAAAGTGGACAAGCTATATTTTTATACATATTAGACCCTTTAATTAACACAGGATATTTCTGGATAAGCATTAACGTCTTACAAGCTACTAGAATTTTTGAGATTATAAGGAGCATTATTTAGGGACTTGAATTTCTCCCAGCGGCATTCTTCCAGCTCAAATTTAGGAACAGTGCCATAGCACTATGGAGAAATTAGTTTTGCTTTGATACACACTGGTTTCATTCGGAAGACAAAGAGAAGGGCACGCACTGCAAAATGTGGCTTGCTTTTACTCTCCTGCAGACTGAGGACAAAGTCAGGAACAGAAAAGGATGTGGTGTCCTGGGTCAGTCTGGAAGCAAGATTTTGGGGGATTCTATAACCCATCAGGTTATAGAAGCATTGTGTCAGTGTTGAAGCAATAGTGACTCTAGACCTGTGGGTGTGCTGGCCATCTGTGTGATGGTACACGAGTAACTTTATATGCTTGTGCCAAGTGGGTGATATGGCTTCTTACTGGTCCATCTTTCTCTTCTGAATTTTCTTTTCATTACCTGAGAAAAAAAAAGTTCAAGACTAGAAGGCTTTTTCTTGACAAGTACATGCAGACTTTTATGAATATTTTTATCTCCTTAGTTTTAGAAGTTTGTTTAATTATTTCTTCCAATACTCTTCCAGAAGTTGCAGATATCTGGCCTAGAATTCCCAAATCCTCTTTTTTCTCCTGTTTTTATTATTAGAAGAGTCTTTCTCCAGTTACTCAGTATCTCACACATCTTCTTCAGGTACTTACAGACAATATAAGACGCCCTCAGTTTATTGCAGCCAATACTTAGAAGATTTTAGGATGAAGAACAGCAGTCTCAACCAACTCAAAAGCATTATTTTACCAAAGTATTATGTCATTCATTCCTTCACCATTTTGAGCTTACAGTTGTGTTCACTACCTAGAAGTTGAGTTTTCTTTGTTAGTCCGTGTAAAAGAGACCTCAATGCACTAACTTTCTTTCCACTATTTGCCAGTAGATTTTCCTTCTATGGAATCTTTTGCCTGATCTCCCTTTTACAGTTCATGTGCTTCTTATTAATCTTCATTAACCAAATCTAGAATAGGTTCTTGTTCTGTTTATCTCCACTTTCTGAATAAGAAATGACCACTGCTGACATCCAAAAGCTTGCAGGCTGCTCTGCATCCTTTCCCAAGAAGCTTCTAATTAATTAAAATTTCCCACTCCAACTAGTTCTGGTGCTCTGGATGATTTTGCCACTTGCTGACAAGTTCATCTATGTGATTTTCCTCACTTGCCAGAAAACATGTCTGTGCCTGGCATTTTTCACAATCAGCTGCTAGTTAGAAACTTTCCTCCCTGAGTTGAGTAAGAGGCTCCATGGACACAGTTACAAATGAAATCTAGATGTGACTAGACTACAGAATGATCTAGATGGCAAGAGACCTTTGGAGGTCTCTCCTCCAACTCCCTGAGCCAAGTGGAGCCCCCTCAGGGCCTTGTCTGGCTGAGTTTGAAACCTTTTGTGGATGGAGAATGCACAGCACCCACTCTTGCCTGCTCCCTCCATGAAAATTATTTTCCTACAGATCCATTTCTCACAGTTGTTTAAAACAGATGACTAGGAGTACACCAGTGGTAAGCAAACCTTTCCCAGATCAGTGAAAGGCCATGATAAGGCCTTCTTCCTGCTCATGTTCATGGATTCTGATAAAAACTGAGCTCACATTATAGCTTTTCAGTCCATCATATCACTATGGAAGTCACATACTGGGCTGTACACTGTTCTCCTGAAATGTAGGTGAAATTTGTTGCCATAGTCACCTTTGCTATCTTCATCTTTCTGCTAAATTTTTCTCCAGTAGAGCAGCGACTTCACAGACCACCAAGGGGCATGCACACATCTGGACACACACACAAACACATCTGCTTATGTGCTTATGCACGTGTGCATAGAAATACCTGCGGAAAACAATTGTGATTTTTAATTTTTTTTAATAGGATTTCAGGCCAAAAATTATTAACAATGTAATACAATTTTTAAGCACACTCTTACGTGCTTATTTATCAGTTGTTAGTGTTCATTATCTTTGCTTGAGTATGCCCCATTATTTTTCACTGGGATGCAGGCCCATCCCTGGCAGGCAGAAGATTTCTGGCACGACATCTCAGCAGACCCACTTGCAGCATCATTGTCCTGTCACCAGGTGAGATCATTCCACTCAGAGCAGTGGAGAGGTGGTTTGGTGCCTGAAGGCACAAGCAGGAGCCAGTGACAAGCGCAACCCCAGGAGGAGCGGGACAAGGGGCACCCCTCAGAGCACTGCCTGGTCCTCCCCGAGGCCTGCAGCACTGCAGGCTGTGACATCTTGACCCTTGAAGAGAGGGGATCAGAACAACATCTTTACCCTCACCTTGCTAACCTGTACAGGAAGAACACCTGGGTGGAGGGGTCTGCCCTCCTCAACAAGCCCCAAATACCATGTACACTGAGCGCTGCTGAGGAAAGGAGATTTATTCTTCTGCTCAGCAGAGCAAAACCAGGGCAAAAACTAGCTCTCTGCAAGCAGAGACAGGCACTGAATTCATTGGATAATCTGCTGCAAATTATTTGCCCAGCTCTATTAATTAATGTTTGTGAAGCACTTGTAGGGTTAAATGCCCTTGAGCCATCGTTCACCTAAGCTTGGCCCTCAAATTGACATCAATGAAAAATCCTTAATGGTGGTGGTGGTGGTAGCAGCAGCAGCACTGAATTTTCAAACCCTCCTGAGGCAAGAAAACATGATTTTCCCCTTCATTTTATGGTCTGCTGAATCTTCTGTTTTTCTTGTTGTGTAGCAGGAATAATGTTCATGGCCTTGGAGTATTCTTGTGGTTTTCCAAATGCCTAAGATTTAATTTGGCATCTTACACACACACACAAAAAAAAATTATTGCCTCGTATACTCCTTCGCTGTGAATGTTGTCCCTTCCCCAATTCTGTGGAGGGGTCTTGGAGCCTAACAATAGTCCCGCGGAGCTGTTTCTCAGCTGGTGAGGAGCCCTGCCTTGTGCCTTGGCAGGCAGGGATCACACAAGAAGACAGCCCCTGATGGAGAAGAGAGGTCAGCCCAGACCTTTAACATCGGCCTGAGCTCCAAACACCCATCCCAGAAAATAAATAAGTAAGAAAACATAATAAGATGCACACATAGGCTCTTTGTTACCAAGTCCAAACCCCAACATGCAAGAATAAGCTTTGTGAACAGGGCGGTCTCTGCAGTGAAAGGCGCCCCGGGGCAGGCGGCGGGGACGAGAATTGTTCTGGCTGATGGTGCCCACCTCTGGCTGGGGCTCAGCAGGATGGCCTGGGATTATCCAAACCTCTCTAAGGGCTGGAGTTCGGGTTACCAGCTCCCCCAAAAAGAACAGGTTTCTATCATACAAAGAAAAGTATCCAGACAGCTCCAGGTATGGGGACTTTTGCCTGTAACCTTAATGGACTAAGATTCAGATCCCTGAGTTCTTCTTCCCGCTGTAGAAATTATATTCTGCAGTTTCAGGGCTGGTGCATACCTCATCTAAATGGAGAAGGCTTATGACTGTACCGCATCCACCCAAGCACATGCCAGTTTGGATGCAGAAAGGGGATAGTAAAGGTGTCCCCTGTTAAATCTGCACTTGATAATCAGGCTTCTCTCCTGCCAGCCCTTGCAGATGCCGCATGGGTTGTCACAGGGGACTAGATGAACTGCAACTTCATCATTGCTCTGTGGCAAAAGGGAAAGACTAGGCAGAGCCACAGCAGCCTTTCTTTCCTTGCACAGTGACTGCAAAAGGGCTGTAGAGCATCCTACTGCCATTGCTATTTCTTGCATAGGAGTGCATGGAGGCTGTTAGGCTACCATACATCATGCATAGGAGTGTATGGAGGCTGTTAGGCTACCATACATCATGCCAACGTGCTTCCAACTTGCAGTCAAAATTCTTGAAACATATAATGGGTCAGAAGAACATCTGTGGGACTGGATGAGGAATAACCTGTCCAACGTGTTTTCACAGGGTAGTAGAAGAGCTGCAACCTTGAGGTCCTAGGCCCTGTTTACAGGAACACCCCGAAGCTCCATAGTCTTACTGGAGGCCATGACACTCTTCTGTGCATGAGGCCCGTTTGAACACTCCAAAGTCCATAGAGTTATTCACAGTGTCATACAACTCTTCATGTAACACCATTGCCCCAGACTGCAGTGACACACTGCAGAGTAGAAAATATTTGGTCTGTAACATCTTCATGACAGAGTGAAATTATGGCACTGAGCTACATGGTAGATTTGAGTCAAGGTCCAAGTCTGCAGGAAGACAGTGAACAGCTGCTCACAGCTTCCTGCCATATGGCATAACAGTGCATGATACATTTATACCAATTCAGATACATACCTGAAAACACTGCATTTTTTTGGATACTTTAGCTTATTTTCTCATTAAACATTATTTAGCTTATTTTCTCATTAAACATCTGAAATTAAGGGAGCCAAACAACCCTGCAAGTGTTTCGCATTAGACAATTCTATTTGGGCAGATTGTGAAGAGGAATAAACGAGACGATTCTATTTTCAGATTGGGATCAGGTCAGATAACAATCACCTCCCTTCCTTTGCCTGACCTGCAATTCCCCACCCCACCGTCAGCTCTTGCAGTGACAAGCAGTGTCCTTCACATGTTGCTGAGCCATGTGAAACAGCAGGGGAAAGGCTTCCTGCGACAGACTCGATTTCCACTTCCAGGTGCCGTACCCGGCAGTGAGGATATAGCAGGGCACACCGCGCCTCGCCTTTCCTAAGATCCCCACCCAGGGGTGTTGCTGCCAAACTCTGTGCTCTCTCTCATCAGAAGGGAAAACTAACCTCTGGCCTCATGGACACTAACTGCAACCCGGGGTGTAAGTGCAGTAAGTGCTCCACTTACCTGGAGGTGTAAGTGTCCATCCAACGGGAGGGGAGCAAAGCCCAGCATCTGTGCTGTCCACTGCTGGCTCCAGGCTGGCAATGAAGGATGCTCTTAAATTTCCCAAAACTGGGCAGAGCTGCACCAAATTGTGTGCATGTCTGTGGCTGCAATAACCTCTGGAGCCAGGGGAAGCTGAGCATAGCCAGAGGGAGTGGGAGAGAAGAGGGATGCCTCATCCATCTCGGTGGGTCAGGCCAGCTACTGCTATCCTTGTTCATGTCTCAGTTGGGTGAAGGATAAAAAGGGAGGGAGTCATGTTAACCATGACATGTCCTCTTCTCTGGAGGAAAATGATTGGAGAAAGGACAATAATGTCTGTGGATAGCAGTAATGGCCAGCAATCTCTCCAGAAGTCCCTAAGTGGAGCATCAGCGGTTAACATCATTGCAATGAGAGAGGGAGAGGTGGGGAAAGGGAAGAGAGGGGGAAGCAAAGAAGGAAGGCAGGGAGGCAGGGAAAGAAAAATACACACAAGTTTACTATCACAAAAAAAGCCATCTTTCATTGTTGCAAGGCACTTAACAGCAGTAGCACATGCAGCATCTCCTAGGCCAACAAATCCTCAGTATGCTATACCTGACAATTAGGAAGGGAGAATGATAATATTTTTCTCCCTGGGGAAATTTGGATTAAGTCCCTGTGCTGGTAGAAAACTGTAGTGGGAATTTCTGCCTCCGTGCAGAGGCTGTGCTTTACAGAAGACTCAGCTGGGCCTTTTCCTGCCTCAGGAGTATCGGGTTTAGCCTGGCACCAGGGGCTGCTCTGAGCCTGAGCTCAGCCCTGACCTGGGAGGTACAGCGGTATGTGCAGTGGGTGCATCCACACACTGCATCTGCTTTGTGTTGTAACTCTAGACACTTATCAGAAGCAGCTGCTGCCAGATGGCTTGTGTTACCACTGTGGATCACTGCAGATATACAGTGGTATTTCTCTCTGGCATATTCTCCATGCGATTGTCCAGAGTTAATGCCTGTGCTGGGCATGGACCTCTCCAGCAGGCACAGGCTGCCAAGGTGTCCTCACAACCCTCTAATGGCAGTGTCAGATGAGGACACACCAGAAAGAGTATCTCAGAAGCTAACTTAACTATTCTATTTCATGAAGCTTCATTTCTATTGCACGAAAAATACCCCTTCCACTACCCACCTCCTTTGAAGTTCTATTTTCCAGTATCCTCTTCATGCAGTAAGAAATGTGCTTTCCTTTCTGGGGAGAGACTCTTTATCAGGGAATGTAGAGATAGAATGAGGAGTAATGGTTCTAAATTGAAAGAGGGAAGATTTATATTAGATGCTAGAAAGAAATTCTTACTGTGAGGGTAGTGAGATGCTGGAACACGGTCCCCAGAGAAGTTGTGGTTACCCCATCCCTGGAAGTGTTCCAGACCAGGTTGGATGGAGCTTTGAGCAAGCTGGTCTAGTGGAAGGTGTCCCTGTCCAGGGCAGGGGGATTGAAGCTCAATGATCTTTAAGGTCCCTTCCAACTCTAACCATTCTATGATTCTCTGATTCTGCCTCTTTGCTTTGCAGAGGCGACTTGCTGCTGAGGCATCAACTGAGATTCAGAGGCGAAGTGCTGCTGGGCTGCAGGGGCATGGCCTGAGGTCTGTCATGCTCAGAGTGGCAGAGTCAGAGCCACAGCCCCCCTCTAAACCAGCAAAATTCTCACCTGGGCACCATGAGCCCTAGCCTCTTCCCGAGGCAAGTAAGGCCAGGAGAGAAAGAGAGTGGTCTGACACTCATTACGCCCCACTCGTTTGCACACAAGGCTGGTGCGTATGTGTGTTGTTTGTGTGTGTTAGTTGAAGGAGGGGATCGATTAATTACATGATGATGGGAGCGAGAACACTCTCAAGATTCTGGGTCTCCCCCCTACCAGATTTTACTGGCATTTTCTGAACATTTCTATTAGCTCAGTGGGCACAGCTTGTTTGCAAACAAATACAATAATGCTCAGTTATTGTTTGGCATGATGAGAGCCTGGGAATTATTTTTTTTTCCACAAGTATTGTTTCTATTTGTCATTAAGGCTCACTTTCTAATCTGTCTTTGTAGGAGGTTTGCCTTTTTTGACATTGTCAGTTGCATGTAGCCAGAGCTCTCTTCTCTGTCCTGAAGAGGCATTTAAGGCCAACGGGGGTTTTGTGTTTTCTTTTCTGTTTTTCTTTTTCTTTTCAGAGCAAACAACCAGAAAAGACAGGGGAAAAAGTGCTTGGTAAGAAAGACAAACATATAATTAGCAAAAATAAATACATCATTATTTTATGGTTTTCATGCATGTTACTGTTTCAACTGCTCGTGAATTGTTTCATCCAGATTGTAAAATATTCATATTTATATGTTACTCAGAAAGAGAAGTGATGCCCTGGAGAGGATAATTCTTGGTTTGCAGATTGTTTACAAGCTGTCAATTGCAATTTGAATATATTTGCAATTCATAGGGCTGATAAATAACATAAGTCACGTGGCATAATTTCTGCTCCTGAGCTCTAGCACATCCTTGTATAAGTAACACCAAGGTAGGGAAACATTTGTCTCCCCATCTGCCTCTCAAATCACATATTGAATGGAGCAAGCAAGCATAATACCCAAGAGAACCTCTGGGATCTCATAATAGTGTTCTGCCCTTCCTGACTCGCTGGAAAACTGTGATCTCATGGCATTGTGTGTGGCCACCTTTCTCTGAGTCCCATCTCAGTTACAACTCACAGATGAGCAGGACGAGTATTCTGTATGTTTTATCTATAGGGCACCTAGCGCACTGCGGAACACCTGGCCAGGAAGGGACAAAAGGCAAACTATGCCACAGCAATAGCAGACTTTGCATGAGAGCGGGTGATTGAGAACTCGGAGGATTCTGGTTTGTTATTCCAGACACAGAGGGGGTGAACTCTCTTCTTTGAGGGATGATTAGTGCAATTATCAACACAATACTATTTGCAAATTGTATTTTACAATAAAAATGCCAAATACAGCATTTACTTCTGGCTTCTATTTTTTCCTCCATACTTGAAATGAACTTTTGTAGGTACTTTCATAAAAGAAGAGAGACTCTTTGGATATTCCTAGGTGGTGAGGTTATTATTTCAAGTAATATGGCTGCTTTTCATTTTGTTTCTCCTTGGTACCAATTTTGTTTGATGGGATTGACCCCATTACTCACAAGGAATTATGCCAAAAAGTCTTCCACTTCATCTCCTGGTGGAAATAAAAGCCTGTCTCTTGTTCTTCTCCTAAAACCATGGATATTAAATTTCACTGTGTGTGGTTTGCATGTACACAAATATGCATAATCACTCTGAGTGTCATAAATCAGTATTTTCAAATGGGCATATTTCTGCATCTTTACAAAAGCTTGAGGTGATTCTCTGTCCTTACAGTTATTTTTTTCTGCAATACATTTTCTGCAATTTACCCTCATTACTTCTTCTCCTCTGGGCTATAAACCACAAATTATTCCCTCTGTGGCAGCTTTTTAAAAAATCTGTGACCTCAAGTGTTACCAAGTTTTCCTTCATTTTCCCTGTTCTTTCCTGACAGATAACATTTTTCTCCAAGATCCTCGTTTTTCTTTCTAGACTGTTTTTAGGTGGTTCATATCTCTCTTGAAGTCCAAGTCCACAAGACTTGACTCTGAATCAGTCAGGACCTGGGTATATTGGAAGGGTGTCTTAATGTTTCTTCAATATGATATTCATCTTTATGTATTCTTCTATTAAGAAATTTGCTTTTTACACAAGAATGATATAATAGAATCATCTTTTGCTTGTGTTATGGTGTATATAGTGTGCTGTCTTTTCCTATAGAGCTGTTTTCTCTCAACCTATATTTGAGGAGATGATTCTTTTCAAATAACAGTTACTTGCCTCTGTGTTTACTGAACTGCATCTTTTTTCTATTTTTTTTTTCATATTATTTAGACATTTTTCTTATAGCTAGTTTTAGGAGGAGATGTCAGATTAGACAGATTGATTGTTTTTTCAGGATACCTGTATGGATCATAGTTTTTGTTGCTCTTATAAATCTTCCCTGGTTGGACTCCTTGGTTTGTATGTGGTCTTTATCATCTATCAGGTTAAAACACACTGGAGGATGTTGCAATTGGGGGTACCCTGGGGACACTCTCCTTGTGTCTAAAGGGTGGGATGGCATCTACCCAAGATAGCCGAAGCTGAAGGTCTCTGGGCACTGAGACCAAGGGGGAGAGAATAACAGAAAAGGGACCACCCAAATCCTGAAGTCAACAAACTCTCTAGAACTGGACATGTTCCTTTCACAGGGAGAAGTGCTTACTGCAATTTGTGGTGCCAAATCACTTGCTTTAGTAAGTGTTCTGTGTGGATGCAGAATATTTTTAAGAAAAGTAACCAGCTTGATATAATATCTCCATGCAGACCATACCCATGTCTTTCCCACTCTCATTATGTGAAGCTCTTTGAACTGTGTCAACCCACCATTAGCATTTGCCATGTGTACATAGTCAATTGTTACCCTGAGGAATGGGATGGATGATGACATGCTTAGATAGTAATGCTTTAAATTAAGATTCCTGAATATGCCTCTGATGTGCGGAGGTTAATTAAGAAGCTATTGTGAGCTGAATTAATACCATTTGCTTATTGAAAACATAAGTCATGAGAATTAACAACAAAGTCATAAATATATTTCCCTGAGGGCCAGATCCTTCAGCTCTTACTCATTTGAGCAATCCTTACTCACATGAGTAGTCCCATTGTATTAATTGAGACTACATGTATGAGTTCATTTATCTGTATGACTAAGAAGTTTCATGGTTGGGTCCCATATAAATGTTAATCTAAAATGTATATGTTTTTAATGATTAAAATGGTATTTAGATGGACTGTAATGATCCAAGCCTTATTTTAATAAGACTGGTTTAGCCTGCCAAGAAAATAAATCCAGCTTTTTATTAATAATCAAGTGACAGAGAACCAACAATTACTGATTAAAGGCAGGATTCTGACATAGACAAAAAGCAAGTGTGAGGTTTCATTAGATCCATTAACACTATATGCATTTTTGTTGATACGTTTTTCAATGGAAAGCTGATACATCTTCACCAACAGATTGAGTGTCATGACCCCTAAGCTAGTTCTGAGTGAATTTGCTCCAGAACCAAAAGCAGGAAAACCATGTGGGTGAGAGGGAGGGATGCTTAGCCTAGAGAGCAGCAACCCAGCCCATCCTGCTGTTGCAACCCAAGATGCTTATGCTATGTGGGATTGCATTCCGCCATGTAATAATATCTTCCACCGCACTAGACCACAGATCTCCTTCTGCTCTACTGCAACACCTTTATCTTGTAGGCATGTTAAGAGTCAGATAACTCCACCAAAACATGTGCTGGCAACCATGAAGAGTTGATTCTTACTCTGGGATTGCAAATAGGAAGGGATCACTCCCCTGTGGCTGTTTTGTCCCAAGACCACTGGCCAGCGTAGAATGATCAATCCACTGCTGAGTGTGTGGGAGGGAACAGAGGTGTCCCTCTTCTGAAAGAACCTCTTGGACCAATCTGCCTTATCCTGCTCCACTAACAAAAAAGCCTCTGTAGGGACATTTCAGTGTCCGCAGAAAGCAAATGCTGCAAAAAGGAATGCTATTCCATTTCCTGTCCACTCAGTCATGTGTGAGGTACAAACACTACTCACAATCAGATGCCAGAGTTTGGTGACTCCAAAAGCACAAGAGTAGTTGTGGCACCACCTGATCCTTCGAAGTCCCATGAAACCTCTCTGGCTGGGGTAAGACACAGCACAGCTTCGTTTGTACCTCCAGTTGCACATGAGCATGACTTCAGTGGAGACTATTTTGGTAAGAAAAAATAGTGGCAGGTTCCTTTTCCAGACTTTACCCTAGTTATTTTGGGGGAGAGGGAGAAAAATAAAAAAAAAAGAAGAACCTACTCGCTGTTGACAGAAATAGTTCAAATGGCTGTCAACAGCCAGAATATTTCTTTTTTTTTTTTTTCTTCTCTTTATTTGCATCTTCCCAACCTTTACCTTGCATTCCTTTGACACTGTACTCCTGGCTTCCTTTTTCAGTGCTAAGAATTGCTCAAAGATGCTGAGGAAAAGGTTGTTTGTACACCATTTATTCCAAACTAGAAGGAAGGACCATAAAGACTGTTTCCAGAGATCTCCCTTCTTCAAGTCTTCCATCCTGGAGTCAGGTTTTTTGGAAGATCAAGGAGCTGTTCAAAGTTAAAATAATGCCACTTTTAAAGAACAGAAGAAATCAAAGCAAATTGACCTCAAACCTTTCGCAATTTAACCACTGGCAACTGTGGTATTAATGCACACTTTGACATTTGATTTTCCACATTAGGAAAATAAATACAATTTGTTGCTGCACATTTTGATTCTCTGATGTTCTTTGAATACTTCTGATTTGTATCACCTACCTGAGGGATAAAACTCGATACTAAGTATAAGATAACCAATTCCTGCCCTGCTTTACATCTGTGCTAAAAGAGAAGGTTGTTATTTGTAGGAAACTTAATATTGGGTCTTTGTGATATTTACTTACTCATCCCCACTAGTTACGTATATTGCAAACACTTTGTTTCCCTATCCCACATCAGAGGTATGTAATAAAAGTAACATTTTAATAAAGCAAATTAAATAACGGTAATAAAAGCTTTCTAGTGGATCTGGGAAGCTCTATTATGTTCTAGGATTTGGTATTTATCTTAAAAAGCATAACTTTTACTCTTTTTTTTTTAACTGAAGCTAGCTGTCACCCATGAAAATCTGGACCTACAGAGAGCATGTCCTACCTGGTCCAGCCACTCCCTGGGTTCCCATGGCCACTTCCAGGGTGGGAGGGAGAAGAGGGAGGATGCAGGTGCCCCTTGGGACCTTGCCTGAGAACAGACTCCCCTGCAGCTGCCACCAGCAGCACTCCTCATGGCAAGGCAGTGGGGGTACACCTGCCTTTGCTGGCAAAGGTCCCTTCTGCTTCTAACGGAGAAGCAGCAAGGAAAGGAAGGGGCAGAAAGAATAGATGGGGGGCAATGGAAACAAAAGGAAAAGGAAAAAAGCACAGGAAGAGACTAACAGAGTGGAGAGGCTCTGTAGTCCACTTTTACAAGGAAAACAGTTACAAAAGAAGACAGGATGGGCTATAAATGTTAGTGTTTGCATTCATCTGTGAGTTAAGTGCTAAGCAAAAGGTCTACTGGAGAAGCTGGCCTTCCAGGGAATACGGTGGGAGCCTCCTCTGTGAAGCTCTGGGGCCCTTTCAGTGCCTCCCCCGGGTTCACGCCTCCTGGAAGCTGACAAGGTGGATGCTACTGACAGCAGTTAACGGGTGGGATCACCAGGTCATGCTGCCCTTGCTCCCCCTTCAAGCCCCTTCACACCAAGTAAACAGACAGGGCCCTAGACTGGAAATGTGTCCTCTGGTACTTCCGCAATCCAAACAGTGCGGCAATGGAAAAACAGTCTGTTTATTCTCAGAGTGTTAGCAGATGGCAGCTCCTTCCCGCTCCCTCTCCCCTGCTGCAAGCCAAGCCAAGCTCCCCGGTGCGTCCCCGAGGCCATTGCTGGAGACAGGCATTCTCCAAAGCCCCTCAGTGGGGTGTGCAACGGGCACAAATGAAGCTGAATCCCACACAGTCTTCTCCAGGGCTTGTGCATTGACCACAAGGGAAAAGGTGCACAGAGACTACTTGTGGATACCCTGACTCTACCTAGAGTATTGCACTGATGCAACGTGCTGCTGCAAAAAGGAACACTCTGGGCTTCCTTTACAGTAAGCCAGCAGCAGGCATGTCCTTGTACTGTTACAAATGCCCCACAAGACAGAGAACAAATGCAGGAGCTCATACCTCCTTTGTGAACCCCCATATCCCAGCCGGCATCAAGCACCCTCATGCCCACCCAAGGACACAGTTATAATTGCCAGTCCCCTTTACTAGTCATCAGGCGGCTTCATTTCAGCTTGCTTCTGAGAAGGGAGAGACAAGAAGAGAAGAGGTAGTCATGGCCTTCCCCCCATCCCTCTTTCCTGCATCTCTAGAACCCACAGGTGCACAGCTTCTTCCCAATCCAGCTAAGCCAGCTGCAACCCCCTCCCTGGGCACTTGCTGTCCCTCTCTGGTCAAAGGCTGCTGCCTGCCTTGGACCTCTCAGCTAGGCTGCTAGATGGGGGACTGGGGAACTGGGAATACTTCTCCACCCAGTGCATTCAAAATGCTGGTTTCCAAGTCTTCAATTGTAACAGAATGATGAGGGTTAGACAGGGCTCACACCAGCCCCAGCTGAGAGCTCTGAGAGGCCACAGCTGATCTGGCAACAAAACTGCACCCCAGCAGGAGTTGGGAGGGCACTGCCGCATCCTTTTAAGACTAGATAACCAATAAATTCACCAGGAGGGGTGAAAAAGCATCTGGGACAGGAGGGGGAGGCTACACTTCAGTAATTAGAGAACATGTACTGAATGGATGTCTGAGTTAAATTAATCCAACGGGATCTAATTCTGCCCTCTGCAAGTTACCTGCAGGTTTTGATAGTTTATGATTTTTAGACTTAAACTTTTCCACTATATATAAATATATATAGATATACATAAATATATATAAATATATAAGGCTTACATCCACCAGCCAGTCCAGGAGCATTTCTGATTTTTTCTGTGGATTTGCAGCATCTTGTGTGGTGAAGGTGGGAATTGAGTTAGGACCCCCTAATAAGGTAAAAAGTGAACTAACACAACACAAAAAATGATTACTGCCCTGCTGACAGCCTTGACACCCAAATATCCATAGGGATCACTCACTGTCTGATCCTTATTCTTTGACAGAGACCTGAGCACCTCTTTGGCAGGAGTTCAGGGAGAGCAGTCTGCACTTGCAAAGCATCATGTTATGCTTTGCCCTCACAAGTGGGGTTTGTGCCACCTCTCTCCAGACATCCCATCTTCCTCCAAGAGTAGTCACTCCTTTTACAGTCAAAGGAGGGAAACATGCATTTTTACAGAGTGACTCATCTAACATAGTTAAGATACCTTCTTTAGGAAGAGGTGAGTTGTACTGTGGCTCTTGCAGTGTCCAGGCTAGAAAGTAGGTATCTGGTTGTGTTATAGATGATACAGATCTGCACATTTTGCCAGCTGAAGCCTAGCTGTCTTGAGTAGGGCATCAAAAAACAGTGGATACTTCAGAAAGGTTGTTCTTTTGTTTTCTCCAGCTGTGCTGTTGTGCAGAAAAGGTCATCAGTGTTTGTGAAATGCTTGGGTCATACAGCTTGTAAACAGCAGTGCCCAGAAGGGGGCTAATTCCTCTGTACTCACACCAAGGTTTGGATGTCAACAGCCATATAAGACCCATAGCTGTATGCTGAGCAAAGAACACAGGAAAGGATACTGGCTAGCCTCCATTTGCTGTCACATCTTTAGGGCTGGACACAGAGGCAAGATAGATGGGATGGGATGGGGTGGGGAACTGGGGCTGCAGTCACCAGTGTGTGGTAGGAAATGAGCCTGTATTCTGTGCAGGGGTAGAGATGGTGGGTGCATTCTTCTTACCTTCTCTAGTAAATACACATTTGGTATCATCAGACAGCATCAGATCTGTTTGGGATACATAACAGCCTATGAACATTTAGAGTAGTACAATCTGATGTCCGCGTATCCTCAGGCAACCTGGAGACACAGGGACACCCTTCTGGCTCCCCTGCCGCCTTCTCCCTTTCTAATCCCCCTGCTGCTGAAGCTACCAAAACCTCTCAGAGGCAGTTGTACCCTAGTCAGTATGGACGCCACTGTTTTATTTAAAGCTGATTTATACTTCTGCTTTGAGACATGCCCAAAGATATAAACACATCTGAAAAGCACCAAAAAACGTAAAATCTTCATCTAGCTCTTAGCTGTTGCAAAGAATCAGCAGCCTCTTCCCAGATTATCTTGTTACTGCTCCTCACCACAAGCTTGTTTTAGCCTTCCAGGCCTTCTTCTCCAAAGGCCATCAATGGTAGCGACAGCTTCTGAGAAGTAGCAGTCAAGACAAGAAGCAAGGCTATACCACTGGCCAAACAGAGACAAGAGGACAGGGCACCCACAGAAACATGGTTCCAGCTACTTCTCACCTTTTTGTTTCAGCCATGGCAATTTGTCTTTGCACCCTCTGCTTCCCCCTCTGCCTGCAGCTGGGGTGGGCACAGCCCTCATTCCTGTGGCTGCCTTGCTGCTCCATGGCCTTAGTGCTACCCCTCAGAGATATCATGAAAAGAAGGATGACTGAAATTAAACTGATGCCAAGCCCACCTACGTGGTTTACCTAATCCTGACATGTCACAACAGAATTCGGGGGCTGTTTCTTACTCAAGAGGAAGTGATGGTTCCTGCAAGCCATGTATATTTCTTCAGGGGGGTTATTTGCTTTTCGATGTGGAAGTCACAATTACTCATTCAAACTACAGCAGCGATGTATCATCCCTCAGTAATGCAGGTATGCCACTTCATCTTGGCCACTTGGAGAGGCATCCTGCCCTGCTCTTGGCTCCCTGACTGCTGCAATGAGTCTGCGGCTGTTCTCGCCACCCTGTCAAAGGAAAGCAGCATCAGATCCCTCGCAGGCATGTTTTAGATGTAATACTGATATGCTTCATAAAACATATTTCAGCACATTTCAGAAGTTATTTCCAAAAGTTAAGCCCATGAGTCAAACAATACCAGGGAGTCAAAAGTGTCCCACATGCCAAACAAGAACCAGCACACAGCTGAAACCCAGTGAAGGAAATGGGCAGCAGCTGGTGACACAACAGGAGCTGGATTTCCCCTGTCCTCTCTTGGATGCCAATGCTTGTGAAACCCTGAGCTCCCACAGGAAACACAGAGGACAGAATGCATGTCCTAGCACACAATGGAAGGGAGGCTATGTGTGATTTTCACAGCATTCAGGTTTACTCTGAATTTTCCATGGAGCTCTGGCACCAATCTCATTCGAACAATTCATGGTAAAGCTGAAAATACCTTCTAGGTCTCTCAGATCCTAAGGTAACTCCTTGAGTAATCTTGAGAACGTTAAAAAAGCAAAACCTACCTTCTCTCCACCTGGTGTGCATGCACCCTGATGGCCGTCAGCTTTCTAGCTGCACTTGACAGGGACTTGTTGTCCTGGTACTTCACATTTACAGTCTCTAACATAACTACATAAGTAGAGTGCAAGGGGAGGGACACAAAGGATTTATTACGTTTCCTGGCCCCAGAAGGGGTGTGTGAGGACAAGGCAGGTCTCAGCTTGTAATGCACATGCTCACACCTCCAAACTTGTGGTATTTAACCTGCTTTACCACAGCGAGGTCCCCACTAAGAAGTTGCCTGTACCCAGATGCCGGTGTCCTTTATGCTTACCTCCTTAACTGCCAACCTCTCACAAATGCCAGCTGCGTTGCCTCCAAGCCAGGAGTTTTGACATCAGCCTTCATCAGTTCTTCAGCTTGTCTGTCGCAGTATGGTGCAGCTGAAGCATCAACCTCATCACTGGCACTAACTGGGTCATTTATTCCACTACATCAGTTTGTTCAGCTGAGTACAGGATACAGTATATCAAAGGGAGGGGATCCTGTGTTTCCTTGCTAACCTTCCAAAGCCATGTCAAATACTAGAGGAGACCAAGAGCAGCAGCAGCACGCTCCACAGAGGTCTCTTGAGGCAGTAGAGACATAAGCTGAGATAAGGTACACCAAAAAAAATACTTGTGTAAAGTGTGTTGGGCTTTTTTGCAAATCTGTGAATGAGAAGAGGAAACTAGAAATATGTCAGCAGCAGAAGTTCTTTGGGTTTTGCCCTAAAAATCCAAAGAAATCTCTTTCCTTTAAGGCCATAAAGGATAAAGACTTTCTGGAGACAAAGTTATGTGGATGTCCATGTTTATCACAGGGAAGAACTCCAGGATCCCATCAACACTGCAATCAAGGATGCCCCAAACCTTTACATTCCTATCTATTTCTTCCTTGTTTGTAGTTACGAGGTCCACCTCACTTTGTCAGCTCCTCAGTCACCTGTGTCAGATAGTTGTCATCAATGCACTGCTAAAAGCTGCTGGATTTCTTGTGCACTGTTGTGTTGTCACCCCAGGAGCTTTGAGGCAGACAATTATCTGTGCAACTGTGGAAAAAAACAGTTGTAGGAATACCAGGAAAAATTGTAAATACATAGATTGGTGAGTTAAAATGAAATATTTCCGAAGTTTAAGGGAACTTGATGAACTTTCACTGAATTTTGGGTAAATATGTATACAGAATCAGAGATCTTGAACTACAAACAGAAGTTGAAATGGGAATTAGGGCTGGTTTTAAAGAAACAGTAAAGTAGTGAGACTAGTGATGATCTTCAAAGTTTATTTTAATTTTCACTAATGTACTATGGTTTTTACGACAATGATGGAAGGACCAGGATCTGAAACACTATTAAAGAGTGAAATTTAAGCATGTTGGCTTTCATTACATTAAGGGCCTTGACTCTAACAGAAACTGGGGAAGCAAAATAACTGTTGTATATTTCTTGAGTGCAATTAATCCTTAGCACCTTTAAGAAGCAAGTAAAGACAGTAATTTTCAATGTACAGTTTAATTCCTCCTTCTTCACATTTAGGGTAAAAGAGGTAGGGAGGCTGAGTGACTTGCAAGAACAGGTATTAGCACGTAAGAGTTACTGGCCCTTCATTCAAAGGTCATCCCAGATCACACTCCTCGCTGTGTAGGTTTCCAGAAATTCAATTATACCTGGCAGAGATGATAGTTTTTAAAATATAATTACAATGGAAGGAATGTGGTACAGTGGATGCACTTTCTTAAGCCATTTAACACCTTGCCTCATAAAATTAGCCTGCAAAAGTTAAATTCAAATTAATTCCAGCCTGTGTAAAAACACCAAAAGCTAGGAATTGGCTGGATGACATAAACAGCGAGTAACCAGAAATGGCGATGCCCTGTGCTGGAGATAGGTCCAGTGGGATGTCACCAGGACTGGATGAGATAAACAGTCTGCAGATTATATTCAATTTGCAGTGACATAAACACCAGTGAAGGCGGCGGGGGGGGGGGGGGGGGGGGGGGGGTGGGGGGGGGGGGGGGGGGGGGGGGGGGGGGGGGGATGTGTGTGTAGGGGAACTGCAAAGATAAACTGGAAGAGTCTGAAGTGCATGAATAACAAAAAGGTATTCAAATGGTATTAAATGCACACTGAGCAGTGTGAGAAACTGGACAAGAGAACCCCTCCCAGACCAATCAGACCTGGACCTTACAACTCCCCTCAATTTACCCTATCTCATTCTACCCTAGTCTTCCTCCTGTCCTTCCCCATCCTCTGCCATCCTCCCCTCCAAATTTCCCCCATCCTCTCCCATTACACCCTTCTGTCCTTGCCCTGACGGACTGCCTTCCCATTCTACCCCCATTCCTCTTCCCATTCTTCTTTCCCCATTAAGCCCACCATTCTCTCTGTGCTTCTCCCCTCTTATTGCAAAAACCTTCCAGACCAATCAGACCAGGACCTTACAAGCAGGTATTGAAAAGAAGAGATAAAAAAGGCAGAAACATCAGCAGGACCTAGGAAGTACTTAATAATACAATACCAGATAATAAAAAAGGTATGTTTTGGCAGCACAAGAGAATGACAAACAAAACATGGATTCTATAGTATTTCATATGCAGAAGACCCAGGTTAGGTGGAGGGGAAGGTGAGAATCTTTTCCCCTGCATCATGTGTGAGATACTGCTGATATCCATCTTCAAGTTGTAAATTCAAAGGAGAAAGGAAAAGTCCATACTGATACAGGAAAGAATAAAGAATAATGTTATGAAACTGAGTGAAATAAAGTATTAGTGATGAAAATCAGACAAAATGTCCTAACATCAGATCCCGTAGCATTGCTTAAAAGATTTTCATGGGCTTGATGGAAACATCCAGAGTCAGCAAAGACATGCTTATACTCATCTGTGAAGGACACTTGGGGATATTTCATTATGTGGTTAAATATGCATTATGCATTTTTCTACCATAGGCGAGAAACTTGCTCCTCGCAACTGAAAAGATGGATGCTCCACAAAGTGAAGGGTTTTATGACTGCTGAAGCAGTGGCCAGCAGGACAAGTTGTTGGTGGAAAATGAAGGGCATCCTTCATGAACTTTCAAGAGGAATGGGCTGCTGTGACAGCTGTGAATTGAGGTCATCTCTGTGTAAGCCATCATCCCCTGAGGAGGGAGGTGAGGGAGCAGCCCCAAGGGTCAGAGGTAGGAACTCCTTTCCCAGGTTCCCTTGCCTGAGCTTGCAGCGATGGCAGACCTCATCCTCCATGTGTCATCTTCACTCAAAGGGGGCTGCTGTGGCTGAGGGGAGATGTGGGAACACCTGTGGGCAGCAATGTGAGACCCTGGTGGTAGCTGGAGAATCCACACCGAGGAGGGGAGGGAAGCAGGTTCACATCAAAGTCTTACCTCTATCACCAGGACCATAGCAGGCACTGGAACTGAAATGTAGACCAGGAGAAGAAACCGGGTTAAATTATTAATGATTCAAGAGTGAGAGATAGCCAGCAAACTAATATTGAATGTACACATTAGAAGGAGCCATAAAACAGCATTGCAACAGTTGCGAACCTGCAGCCTATCTCTTTTTTCCCACCCACCCTTCCAAACAGCTTTCTTCTTCCTGTTGCCCTTCTGAAATGAACAGTGCTCAGAGTGTTTTGTTGCCGACATTTATCTAGGAGAATGACATCGTGGCCTGGTTTCCTTTTCCCAAACCTTCTTCACAACAAAGGACAGCAAAAGCAGTAGTCGATACACGTGATATGGGCACACTTGCAGCCTGGTGCCTTTCATTAGACAAATGACTGAACACAGAAGCTCATTAACCCAAGATAACTACCACAAATATTTTCATCCTAAAAGTTTATAATTAACAGGAAGACTGATGAGTAAACTTTACATACTGCACATTAGCAGAAATGTGGCTTTATCACTTTATTTCCTTGCTAGCATTTCTTAAAATGTCCCTGAAAAAACTGCCTTTGTTTTTCACGAGGGTGTCTCTTATTTTTGTGTATGAAAGATGGCACTCAAAATTGTTTCTGCTTCTTAAGAAAGGCAGCCCTTGCTTCTTCCATTGTTCCTTGTTGTATGGGAGAAAGTGCTGTGTCCTATTAATGGTGACGCAGACAACAACTTCTGACTTAGCATGTTTTCTGACCCAACCTCATAGGGTAGCAGAAAGTTGAAACGAAGTATTAAATAATTTTTCATGAACACTTCTACATGTTCTACAATTTATCAGAAAGGACCTTGAATTTAATTTGCAGACTTGGATACCTATGTGTGATTACTTGGTTGAACTTTTCTTCAAGGCGATGAAGGATTCACAATAAGCTTCCCTCCCTTGTCATTTGACAGGCAGTAACTACTGGAAAGTAAAAGGCATTCCTAAAACCACCTCCACCAGGAGGACATAATCATAGTGGTGACAGCTTGGAAAGTTGTGCCACATGTGCTGGGGCAGTGCTGAGATATGAGTAAAAGAAAAGCTGTTCCGGTAAGAGTATGGCACTGAAACGTGCCATTTCTCCTTGAATAACCTCCTGTGGGTCTAGCTGGGATGTGAAGCAGTCAGTCCTGGAAGCTAGAAACACAGGCAGAGCCTTTCCTCTGCCTCAAAAGCCCTTCCATCTAGAACTAATGAAACTACCTTCCTTTCAGCTGTTTGTCATGGTTTCAAGTTCTGACTCCACCAAAGGTTGTAATAGTGAAGAGCAAACGATGGTGAATATTTGATTCTCCTTGTGGTCTCAGCCAGAGGAGGGATTCCATTCATTGCAGGAGTCTTGGGCTCCTTTGTGCTCTAAAGTGGTTTACCCCAGGCCAACTAACACATGGTCCATAATTACTTCTAGCACCATGTTTCCCCTCAACAACATGTTGCTCAAGATCTCTGTGTAGAAAAGCCTGTTCTCCTAATTGTTCTCCAGCCAGATGTCTTTAACTTGACTTCCTTCACAGTAGCCAGAAGATGTTGCTACTGAGCAGCAGAAACGCCAACTCTCCACCTTTCTCCAAAGCTGAATGCAACTCAACTCATCTCTATCTCTATCTACAGCTCCATCTCCAGATAGAGAGAGCTGGACAGAGCTTGATAGAGCTGCATGAAAGCAGCAGGGAATCCGGAACCATTGAGGCATGAAGAAGCTGAATTAACAGCAAAGTAGACCTTGGAGCAGAAAATTCTCTCCAGTACCAGGAATTTTCTGACAGTTTGGAGTTTTAAAATTCATAACATAGTACTAGACCCTAATTTCAGCTAACATATCTCAGCTTTGCACCAGTGTCCAATCAATACATTTAAGTCTGTCAGACATTCAAAGACAAATGCTATTTTGAGAACCATTTTAGGCATCATTTCAAGTAATGCCCTAGAGAAATCCATGGAAGGCCCATCTGTAAACTGTGTTCCTCAGACAGGGAACTTCAACAAGAAATTACATTTGTTCTAGAGATCATCTTTTCTTGTAGATTATGTTGTAAGGGATGCTTGAGGAAGTAAAGGGACTTTCTTAATTTTTACTCTTTTGGACTCTTTATATTATTCTTGTTAGAAATAAGAATGATGATTTGCATAACAAAGTCATCTTTCATCTTATCCCTTAGTTGGGAGGGTTTCAGTGCAGGGGTTGTGCAGGTAACTGCACCAGGGGAATTTCCAGCTGGGGTGGAAGGGGTCAATACCATAAGGTGACATCTTCATAGAGGGAAGTGATTGTGCAAACTCAATAGCTTCAATGTGAACATTGCCCTATTTTGCAAATACAATGTCAGTGGTGAAGAGGGGAGGAGAGGTAAAGTTTCCTAGGGAATTTTTTCATTGTTTTTTATTGCTTATTTCTGCTAAAAAGGCATTGATCTGGCATCTTTTGAGGAAGAACAGGAAACTGACACTGCAATGAAAAAAATATTACTGGAAAATTGAAATTTCAAAATGTAGCTGTTCCTTTTTTCACATTAACTCATTCAAAAATTCCCCTGAGACTCCCTCAGGGGAGTGAAAACACCTGAAAAAAAAATCTCATTATCTAACTCTTTTGCTGCTTAACCACTTGTCAGCTCTCAGGATGATGTTCACGGTTCCCTATTAGTCCTGTCACTAATGTATGGATTCAGAAGAGAATATACTTCATTTAACAAGGAACTTTGGGTAACTTTGGACTAGGAAGCTCATCTACCTTCACTGTAATTTGTGGGCAGCAATCACTTCCTTAGTACTTGCTCTGTCTCCCAGCTAAAGGCTTACCTTGAGAAATCCATGCTTCAAACATGCAATATAAATGTGCTTGAAAATCTGATGCCTCCCTGTGAAGCTCTGTTTTGGTGCTTGAGGGAGATTTTTGGCAGATTTGGTTTTGAGTTGTCTTTTTCCATCAGGAAATGGCAAAGTCTAAAGTTTTCTTGCAGAATTAACCTTTTCCTTCTGAAACAGCCCATCTCCTGTAGGGTTGCCAGTCCAAAAGATACAAGAAGTATGGACAGGGTGATAGGGTGTATTTCACCTGGTACATGCAACAAGTCTTACAGGATTGTCATTTCCAGACATAGCTAGAACAGAGACACTGTTTTGTTCATTTTTTTTTAATGGCCTTGATTATTATATTGCTAAATGTTGTAGTATGTTTTATACAGAAGCCAAACAAGAAAAATTAATAAATAGATGTTATTTCTGAAAGGTTCATCTATCTTCTTCCCTGTTTATACATATATAGGTTACTATCTCTCTAACAAGCTTGTTTGCTAAATAAATGTATTAATATCATACTTGAATTGTGAGATAAACTAAAACCCTAAAGATACAACTATTCAGAGAAAAACTAAGACACATTGCATCATGAAATATTGCAACACTTACAACACAATTACCAACAATATTAAGAGTATAACATTTACATTCAGTATCTCATTATTTTTTCTAATTCAGTCAAGGTCTGAGACAAGGGCCTAGTGAAATCCTACAGAAAAAGAACAAGCATTGCTGATGCCACGTCTCCATGGCAGCACAGCTAATTTGGCAGGACAACCAAGCGCACAGAAAGAAAAAGAGGTTATTTACAAAGATATCTTTGATAAAAGGGGCTTTGGGGACAGGAAAATGGTCCAGGAAAAAAAAAGTCACGGAAATGTTCCAACCTTTAAAATAAATTCTTTAAATGAGTGAGAGAAAATAAATTAAAGGAAAAAAATTCTTGAATCACTAAGCACAGTGAGTTTCATCTTTGTTTGTTGTTGTACAATGCTATAAACCACACTGAATGGCCCAGAATAACATTAGTGGTTCTGTGTATTGTAACCACTTCAATCAAGGCCTTTTGTTTTGAATCACCTGCCCTGCCTGCATTGGAGCCCCTTTTATAGCCCGGTTGCAGCACAGAGATCTAATTTAGTTCCACATACAAAAAGGAGTGCGGAAGAAAAATAGACTCATCTCTTATTGCTCCTTGCTCAAGTCCACAAGAGAACAACTGGGACCACAAATAGTGTGTAATGTTTAAGAGAATATTTTAAAATTCCTTATGATCCCCAAGCATTTTTTAAATTATATTGTTATAGCAATCCCAAAGGATGCAGATGCCCAGCTGGTCACAGGTGAATTGGTGGCCTAGGGCAGTGGACATGCCTCCCATGAAAAGAGAGAGAGGGGGAAACCGTGAGGAGAGCCCACCCTGAAACACACACAGCATGGGACAGGGGGCTGTTACTAATCCCCATGGAGACATGAAGGGCAGAAGTATCTCAGAGTATTCAGTATGCTTAACCTTCTCTAGCTCACTCGAGGTTGCAGGCAATGGACTGAGATCCTGCCCAGGGCAATGCTACAAGACTTTTCCAGTTCCCTTCCATGTTTTGCCTGTAGAAACAGCTCTATGCAAAGGCCCATAGAGGTTAGTAGAGCAGCAGAGCAGCTTTTCAGTTAAATATAAACCCTGGCGGACTGGTTTCATGTTGTGACACCTTCTCAGATGAAGGAATCCACCACTGTGTCCATGGTTACCTTTCTTTTAGCTTGCCTGAAAAGAAAGTAATTTTGCTTCCATCACTCTCAGCCAGAGGCTCAGCAGCCTGGGCTTTTGGGACATGGTTCCTCTGCCAACAAAGAGCCATGTAAAGACTGCATTTGGGAGCCCCAAGCCCCACATAGACCAAGCCCCCTCACAATGCTATGAACTAGAGCCTGCAGCATCTAACCGGGCAGGTGTCTTTCCAGCTCATGTCCAACATGTGTCGGGGACGTGTCTCTGGGCACCACAGGTACAATTCATACTATTTTGTGTTCTCATTGCTACAGTAGTAAATTTTACTTTGTTCTAAAGGCAATGTGGTTGTAGCACCTACCCTGCAGATACGCATATAAATGCAGGGCTGATGGTAGTGAAACTAGTCATACAAGTGGTGTGTGTGTGAGTGAACCCTCTAGGTTCAGGTATGAATTAGCTAAACACAACTATAATCTTCAGAATAAATATAAACATGAGATCCTATTCATGGAACACTTTCTGAGCATCCTTGCCTTGATTGAACCTCTCACCTGGAAGAAATTATTTTCCATCAACAAACAAAAGGAAAACAAAGTATTTTCCAAATCATTTACCTAGATCTCCTCATTAATTTCAAGTGTGATGTTACCACACACACTTACTAAAGAAACAATCCATCTGGTTTTTATTCTGCTTGCTACTTTCTACTCTGAATGATAAATAAATTAGAAAATTAACTTGCAGATGAAAGAAAAGAGCAGCCTGTGGAAGTTGAATAATGACCTTATTTTAAGAATTTCCCTTGAGTAACCCCCACTGTTACCTCTTACACAAAAGGAGGAAAAATTATACACGCACATCTTTAATGTCTTTTTTGAATGCTGATGAAATGATTAGTGTTTTGGAGAAGTCTGTGCAGATGAAACGATAGCAGCAGGAGTAGCAGGCAGAGATTAACTAGAGACTGCAGTCTGGGGTCTGCTGTTCTGCAGTTCAGAAAAAGAAAGATTAGCAAGATAGATTATACTTCATAAACTGGAAGCAAATTAAGATAATCTGGAGTGGTTTGGGGAAATAAATGAGTTTACGCTGTTTAGAAAATACAGCTTTCTTTCAGAGTTGGAAGCAATTACTCATTGCGTGTTGGTACCTTCTGCACTTATCTTGCAAACAGGTGAGAATGCTTAATATCTATTTGCTGAGAGGTCTTAACACTGCATTTCACAAGGGGGAGCTTTTCTGCTTTAGTAAATTAATTCCCTGGGTCCTCTCTTACTCCTCTAGCACCAGGTTGTCCTATTCTTGCTCTTGGATCTTACTGGGCACACTTTAGCACTGTCTACAAATGTCTACAAATGCCTTCTCTGCAGACAGAAGTCCAGTAGAAGGCAACTCTTTCTCTGCAGGGTATGGGTGTTGGATAGGGTGTGGGACAACCCTTAGTTCCTGCTTCAACAACAGATTTCACATGTGTCCTAGATGAGTCCTATAATTTGTTTTTTTCTCACCCCTGCATCCTGTCATACTGTTCCTTAGAACTTATATAAAATTGCAGAATCTATATTAAATGTAAAGTAATAAATTGTTTTAGTAGTAAGCAGTGCTTCTATTTCACTTTCTTGAGTAGAATGCAGATTTCATGGATCAGAAGGCTTGAAAATTCACATAACTCTTAATGCCCCGTCACTTACAAATGGGCACTTCACTATTGACCTTCCAGGGAATAGTCAAGAGTCATCATTCAGTAATTCTTGCACACACAAGTAACAGGGAAAGGGGACAATCCTTTTCTGCTCCCTTTTATATTTTGTCCAAAGACAAGGAAGAGTCACAGTCCATGTATGCAGGAGATTAAAGATTGCTCCCTCTATGAATTATCTCAAAACCCGACACTTTCCCAAGTTCCCCTGAGCTTGCCTTGAAGTTTCATAGATTGTAAGGAGAATGCATGGCTCTTTCCAAAGGCAACATTTCCAGGTGTGCCTTGCATGGTAGGAAACCTGCTGAGGATGTTGATGTCTTTTGGACTAGGTTGCCTTGAACTTCTGAATTACTGTGATCTGTCCTCAGGGTAGGCAAAGAACTGCACACCCAAGCCTGGCTTGGCAACAAGAAACATCCCATGACACTTTTCTTAAGAAGAAAAATGTTCACGTTTTGTGTTTCAGATAATTCCTCCCTTAATATCTGCAAATGAATATTGGAGACTAAAGACTTGACTTTGTAACTGGTATTTCTTCTGCTTCACTCTTTGACATTCAGTGATTCAGACTTTCTGTGTCTTTTTTTTTTCGTTCTATATGCTTTGATATTGATACCTGGATTATATCATTTGCTTGATGGGGTGTGGGGGTGTATGCTCTTTGTGCTTACTCAAGAGACTACACTAAAACCAAACACAATCTCAGCTGTGCTGATTGGGGACAAATTCTCAGTTTACAGAGAAATAATTTCAAATTGAATTTTTAAACTGTAGCTCCAGATGGTGTGTAAATACAAGATGAGCAGTTCTATCCAAGCTAAGGGCTAAAGAGAGAGTATGTGAATTAATTAAAGCAGAAGTCAACGAACTCGTTCCCTTGACATACTGTCTGACTCCATAAAGATATCTCCACTTTTCCTGAAATGGTAAAACTGGCTGCCAAATTAAACAACCTGTCGGTCCTATAACCTATGTCTATTGGGGTATTGCTTTCCATTCTATTGACCATGTCAGACCAATAGCCTCAGCAGGGCTTGCTTCTTAACACTAATGCAGCACAGAAAGAATATGAAAAGTTAATGAATGAGAGGAAAAGAATCATGTATGAAGCACTAGAAGAAGACTCAGAAGATATAGGTTGGATTTCAGGCTTTGTCATGCAATTCCCACAAAATTTTGGGCAAAAATCAGTCCATGCAAATAGTAATTAAAACAAGGCCAGGGCAAGGACTCAAGTATTGGCCCACAATTGTCTACGCTGTTTAATTGTTAACACACTTTCTCACATGGATTTGGCCCATGCCGACTTGATTTCCCGCAGACAATGTCAGTGCATGGTTCAGAGGAGAGCGTGCGCCAGGGACTGCCCCAGCGGGCAGCTTGGATGGAGTTCCCCCTTCCCCATTCACTGCAGGGGAGTGTTTAGCCATGTGGACACAAACCACACCATGACTGGCCTGAAGGGCCACAGAATGGGCCTTCTAGAATTTTATTTGCTTCTATAGATGTAGTCTTTTTTCCTGCATCATTTTGTCTGCCCTATTTAGACAGTAAATTCTTTGGAACGAAGCAACCTTTTAATATGTATTTGAATGATGCCTGAGACAATGTGATGCCAGCCTGTGCTGGGGGTTGCTTTTGCTACTGAAAGGCCTATTAAAGAAAAAAAATGAATAAGGAAGATTATTCAACCATTGAAACAACTCTCAGTTTTTCTTCTTTTAATCCATCCTTGTCAACAGCATATCTTCATCCTACAGTGGGGCTTTACAGCTGTCAGAATTTGTAGTATCAAGACTATAGCATGTGTTAACTCTCACATGAACGTACATTTTGTCTGAATCTGCAGAAACAGGGACTAAGACAAGGACATTGTCCCTGGTGATCTCTCACCACCACAAGGAGAATGCTCATGGCTCAGTCTCTTGACTACCTTACACTGTGTAGCTCTCACAGGGCTCTTGGTAGTGGCCTCACGCCACCAGCAGCCATAAAGAACTCACATGCAGATAAAGCCTAGAAGCCTTTTTTTGGGACCAGACTGACTCCAGGTCAGGACAGCAGCTTGGATAATATCCTGGTGGAAAGGCAATATTAAAAAAAAGGCATTTGCTACTTGCCTTTAATTTCCTGTCATTGCTTCTTAGCCAAACTCAGGACACTCACCTGGAGGGATAGAGAAATTTAAAATATCGAGAAAAGGGTTGTCTCACTAATAAAAAGTCAAACAGTAGGCTAGGACTGGCCTTTTCCAACCCTGTTCTTAACAAGACTAGTTTTCAGCATCAATGTTATTTACTGTGTCCCCTCAAACTCTCCTGTCTGTGGAGCTCTTAGACTCCTCATTACTCCAGCTGCTTTGCTAGAGAGACAAAGAGATACTTTCTTCATTGCCCATATCTCATAAGTCTGGCTCTTCCAAATATACATCTGTAGAGGTGGGCTCAGTCTCTAGAAGTGTCCTTTTCATCCTCAGGAGAAGCAAAGATGTCATCCTATATATATTCACCCTGCCTAGGAAATGGTGCATTTTACCCAGTTCACTGCCAGCCCCCCACAGTACCCATGCTGGTGGGTGCCAACAGTAGGTAGGCACAGCCCTGAGGTGGAGAGGCCACGTTGGAACCATAGGTCAGCTCAAGGGCAGAGAAGGGCTAGAAAGCCTTGCTGGGCAGAAAGATGCAGTGGCTGTATATTAGGCATGAAGGAACAGTACTTGTTGCGCAGCTGGGGCATGGCAGGGGTTTCCCATGGCTCCTCAGGGCAGGAACGGTCAGGGGTCTTCTACCCTCACCAGGATCTCTGATGTATTCTCAGAAGTGATCTTCTGGGCAGTGCAGTATTGGCTTTGGAGAACCTGAAAGACTTGTTTGTGTTTTCAGCCAGAGCTGCCAATCCACCTGGATATTACTCATCAGCTCCAGAGCATCTGTCAGCTCCAGATCAGAGAGTTCCTTGGCACTGCCCATAGCATCACTCTTTTGTTTTCATTAATCTCATTAAAATGTCAAACTTGCACCCTGTTTGCAAACTCTCTGTTGCACAAATCAGTTTATCTGCACACAATCTCCCCACTGTCACATCACTGGCAAAGTGAATGCAAACAGCCTGTACTTTTTACCTCAAATGTTGTTGTTCCATACTTGTTCTTAGCTGAATAAATCCTAGGTTGCCCTAGGAGATTTTAAAAGGAGTTTGAAGAGTTGCATGTAACTCCTGATGTTCAGATTGCTTTGATATGTTTTCCAAACAAAATAATATTGTGGGAGTAAGTTAGTTTTGCCCAATGGGTGCCAGCAACTTTTAAGTAACACAGCACTATTACTTTCTATAAGCTATAATATATCTGATGCTCTCTATATGAACTTGTTTAAGAGCTCTGGGGCCAATCACACAGAAGGTTCATCCCTCCAAATTCCCATGAGATGCTCCAAGCCCAGCAATAGCAGATCCTAAGAACAACCTTTGCATACTAAATTGTTCTTTGACAAATTCTAATATCTAATTCCAACACAGCAGCAACACAGAGACAGCCAGTTCTCATTTTCTTGCTGAGCAATGCTATGCTGGATCACACCGGGAGACCAATGAATTGTGGCACTGAGCCATATTAACCTCTCTAAAAATTTTGCAGAAGGGAAACTCCAGCATGTTTCAACATGTCAAAACCCAGTGTAGCTTTAAAAACAAATCCAGAGCACCTGTAATCATAAAGGGACTGAAATGAAAATTTCTGGCAGCTGGAGATGGTCAGCTATGGAGAAGTGTCCGCTGCTTTTCCTCACACCAAGGTGTTCCAAAGCTTTTATCCACATCCCACTCTCTGCTACGGCCTCTCTGCTCCACAGACCATACCTGCTCTTCATTACTTCAAAAGATCTGGTGTGCTACACTCTCACCCCATTTATTTAACTATTGCTGCCAGTGTCTTAGCAATATCTCATTTAGGTGGTGTTGTCCTTGGGCTCCTCTCTATGCATACTGCTTCTTCCTGCCCCATGACTCACTGTTACCTAAGGAAGTGTTACATCTTTTCCATTGCAGCTATTATTTGAAGCATGGTAAGCTCTCCCCAGGAAAGAGGTCTGCAAGGAAGACAGCAAAGCTGTTTTCTCAGGAATAATGTGTGCTTAATAGAAATCGAGAATGCCTCATGGTGCCCTCAGGGCCTAGTGTCCCGAACACCCTGGCCATGAAGTTTATGAGACCAAGTTAGTTGTAAGAGTGATAAGAGTAGGGAAACTCTTGGACTTCCAAGATATCATCTAAGGGTGGCTCAACAGTTAGGCAGCTCTTTGGCTGGTGGACTTAGGTCATTTGACAAACCTGCCAGCAACGCATAGCCCTTACTACAGCCCTGAGTGCTCAAACTCTTTTCTTTCCACTGATTCCAAGCCTTGACTTCCTTAGTGAGCACAACCATTTCCCACAGTACATCTATGAACACACAGCATGTGTCTAGAAAAAAGCAACTATGCACGCAGGGGAAAAAAAATTTGACTTTGCATACACCCACAATTCTGGTTTATGTTCTTGCTTGAAATTGATGGCCAGACACTGTCAAAGTATAAAATCTAAAGATTAGCACTGAAAGAATATTTTCTTTTCTTCTTTTCCTGTTTTTTTCCCCCCAAAACGTATTACCTGGGATTGAAGGGAAAAAACTTGTCCCATCTGTACTCCAAACACCACAACTGCTTGGTCCAGCCTGCCTGGAGAAGATCAGTTTGTAGTCAAACAGGAGAAAAAATACACTTGAGGGTGTAACTTGCAACCAGCAGTGTAAGGACAGGGTGTGAAGACCAGTTGAGACAGGGATCCATGGCTGGGTGAGAGACTAGTGCTGCAGAAGGGAAAATAAAGCTTCTTTCTCCACCAGTATGGTAAGGGCTGAGACCTTGTCTTCCCAGATACTCTTACTACCTGCTCCCAAACCTCTCTTGGGTTGTTCAGCTCTCGTCCTTGGCTGCCTGGACGCAGGGTGTACAGCTGCTAAACAGTAAGAAGTCTTTCTCTCCTCTTGGCCTATGCCGGGACCTCTCTCTCCAGGGCTCTGTCAAATGATGCCAGATCAGAAGCTGATGGACAAGAGGTAGCAGCTAGGGCTACCTGGAGTCAGTGATCCTTGGCGCACGTCAACCTACCTGGGTCTGGAAACAGTTCCTTGTGGCAGCTTTGACCCATATGAAAATTGCTGCACTTGCAAGTCTTCTTCTTCTCTCTGCTATAATTTTCATGTCTCTACAATGAATTCTAAGATCCTGCCTTTATTTCTCTTCCTTTCCTCGTAAGCTATTTCCTTGCAGCTTTGCCTAGATATTTGACCAATAAGATGCTCTAACTGATTAGCAAAATCTGTATGTAAATCCATCAGAACTACTTTTCTCCATGACTCTGGTGTACATTCAAGAAGACCAGCCCCAAGAGACCTCAACTCAGTTTTTAATGGCCAGACTTTCCAATGTGCTCTGCCAGTAAGAGGGTACACAATATTGTGGTTTTAGAGCAGCTGGCAGCTGATCTTCCATATTTCTCCTTTACTGGAGCATGACATATAGCAACAATTACTTTAAAGTTATGCAGGAGTGACTACAGACATGACAGCTGTTATCTTAGATAAACTTTCTTGATATTTGCTAATTCCAGGTCAAAATGTGTAACAACAAGATTTTCTGAATGAGTCAAACGGAGGTAAATAGTGTTGTTCTGATCTCAAAGTCTTTTATGCATTGTGGTTAAAAACTGTGTCCCAGTAACACCTCTATAAACCCCATTTATAGAAATGTTTATAGAAAGGGGTAAAACTTCAGAGCCTTCCTTCAGTACAATGATGTTTAACTATGTGACAATCATACTGAGCCTATTAAAAATGTCTTTTATTTTTTTCTGGTAAGTCTGACACCTGTTCTCCTGTATTCGGGAAAATATTTCCCACAAACACTGGGTTTTACAGCCACCTGAGACATCAGGTAAAACTGACATGGATGCTCGTCTGTCAGGAAATGTCACTTCCTTGAATGTGGTTAAGGTAGGAAGGGACCTCTGAGATCTTTTGGCCCAACGCCCATGCTCAAGTAGGGTCAGCTAGGGCAGGTCACCCAGGACCCAGTCAGGTTTTGAATATCTCTAAGCACAGAGACTCCACAACCTCTCTGGGCAACATGTACTAGTGCTCAGTCACCTTCACAGTAAAAAAGTGTTTTCTGATGTTCAGAAGGGACCTCCTGTGATTCAGTTTATTACCACTGCCTCTGGTTCTGTCAATGGGCACCACTGGGAAAAGTCTGTCTCCATCTTCTTTACCACCTCTATCAGATATTTTTGTGTCTTGATAAGATGCCCCCCAGCCTTCTGTTCTCCGAGCTGAACAGTCCCAGCTCTCTCAACCATTTCTCATCTGTCAGATGCTCGACATCCATAACCATTTTAGTGCACCTTTGCTGTTCTCACTCCAGCATGTCCATGTCTTTCTTATACTCCCAGAGAGCTCAGATCTTAATCCAGCAGTTCAGGTGTGGACCACCAGTGCTAAGGAGAAGGAAAGGATCATGTCCTTGATGTTCTTCCTCTTCTATTGGCATAAAAAACAGTCAATACTTTTCCTCCCCTCATCTTTCCTCTTTGGATGACCCAGCTGAAGGATGCTGTCAACAAAAGGTGATGGACTGAAGCTGATGTGAACCAGGAAGAAATGAGGTAGTAAGACAAAGAAATTACACCCTTTACATGCATGTCTGCATAAAAGATTTTGTTTATTGGCTACTGATGGAAGGAGAAACAACACCCCCCCCCCCCAAATCATTCAAAACGTAAGTGGGCAGAGGATGTGGCAGAGCGGTAAAGTTTTCATTTTGAAACCAGAGAGGAAAGTATGACATTTTGAAAAGGAGGATTCACTGTGATTTTCATCAGCACATATTTTTGTATTCTTCTGGGTGCCCAGCAGCTCTGAACTTTAGGAAAGGCAGAAAGGAGGACTGATGTAGCAAGAGCTGGCACCAGTGCCTGGAGGTGGGACGTGCTCTGCTGTAGCACAAAGCAGGCAGCAAGAGGGGAGATCTCAGGATTTTGCCAACAGAGGGCAATGGTGGCCCTGGGCTGGCTGCTTGGGATGGCACACAGAGGAGATGTCTCACCATACATTCACTGGGGACCTGGTTGTCAAAATGGGGTGGCTCAACCACCTCTCACTCTGTCCAACACAAAAAGGAAAGTCTCCCTAGAAAGACAGTCATAGCAGGGACCATATTACCTTGGCACAGAACTACACTCATTTATGTCCAAGCTGAATTTGACCATACGGGTAGGATATACCACTTCCAACCAGCAGCATGAACCACCTTTATCCTCCTGGATGTTATCTGGTAGGGCACAGGTCAGGGTCACTCCAGGAAGCCACACAACCACCCCCGACCCAATGCACAAACTTCCAAGCGAGGTTCCTACCAGGTATCCCAGAGTGCCATGTGAGCCTGGGAAGAGAAATTCATTGGTTGCCCTACATGGGGTTGATGTCAGAGGGTTTAGCACAGTTCAGCACTTCCTGGAAAGTATCTCCAGCTGCTTGGATGCTCTGCAGAGGTTGCCGGCCAGCAGAGCTGGTGGAAGAGGTGAGCACATAACCACGCATCTCTAAACCCATGCCTGGTGGCCATCTGCTGATATGTCCTTCTCATTCTTTGCCAATTACTTTTGGTGGGACACAACAGTAGAGACTAATGTACTTGTGAACGTGAGCATGACCCCAGCTGCCAACACACTGAGCAGCACAGCACCCGTGACCATGCGGCAATGCCAAGCAAGCATTCAGGAAAACTTAACAGGGAAAGTCCCACCTTTGGAGACACCCTGACCATCCAACCAATTCAATAAGGGAAAGAGGTGAGTTATTTGCTCACAAATGCCATGGCAGCTTATATTTTCCTATTAGCACAGACTGGGGGGAGGCAGGGGGGGAGGGGGGGGCAGGGGGAGAAAGACTTAAACAGTCTGTGCTGGTAGCTAAAGGGCAGTTTAAATGGGATAATAACCAGAAGAAATATTGGAGAGGTACAATAGCCCTGCTAGTGCTTCCTCATCTTGTTTTGTAGAGTGAGATCTATCAGAAAATGAGAGACAAGTTTGGTCATCCATCCATGCAGGGTGAGCCTTCCAATGCTTTTTATAACCACACAAGCTGCCTGTCACCAGGATCTGAGCTCAATCGCCCCACTGATGCCTTCCTTTTTCTAGGATTGTCTCTGACAAAATGGACTGAGAATTTCTGAATTGATTTGAAATCTGACCTTTCTACCATGGAGCTGAAAGCACCTGCTCCTTGGTGTCCACATTTCACCTAGCTGTGAAGTCTTTTGGAGGATGCTTTGATGCCAGTAAATGTCACTTCCCTGAAAGCAAAATGCTCTGCAGAACCGGGAGATTTTGAGGAACCATCTTGCAGAAGGGAGACAGCTTTCTGAGCCTGGCCCAACAGGTCTGGCAACCTGTCGTAGTCTCTTAGTGTCATACTCCAGGGACTAAGCTCAGGGACTCCTGATCCATTGTGATTATTTCAAAGGCATCTAGAAACCTTAGGTGATTGAGAGGCCAGGGTCTTCATAGACCCTGAATAGGCAGAATTTTGTTTCTAAATTTTCTAATTTTTTTCATCATAATTGTTTTGGGTTTGATTGGTTGGGTTTTTTCTCCTGGAATTTTGCACTGACAGGAAATCTCAATGCTCTTGCTTTTGGTTCTGTACTGGGACAAGGTACTTCTCCAGTCGAAACTGATCTTTGGAGTGGTGCTTTAAATTCAAGCAATCAAGAGCACTTGGCACTGAAAGCTGACATCTGGGTGTTGTTTACAGTTGGATGGGTTTCCTGATCAGTTTGCAATATGGATGTACCATTATTAAAAAAATACCACTGTTCTTCCTTCATTTTCCTATACTTTCTTGCTTTTTATCTCCTCACTTATTATCTGCTAGAGAATATCTAGAGCAAATAAACATAAGGTTGGCATTTGAGGGCTAAACCATACGTGTCTTACTACCATTCCAACCCACTTCCACAGTACACGAGCAGAGATGCTATCTGGGAAATCATCCTCCAGGTGCCAATTTGCTGGAAAAACAACTTTATTTATGACCCTGTCAGCATGAGGGACCTTTTCATACTACCATCAGAGAAATGATTTAGTAGTTTCCAGCTTGCCTTCCTGTTAGCTTGGCAATAGCAAAGGGTTTACCTATTTGAAATGGAAATCTTTTCTGCTTCAGGCACTTGCATTCTGCACCATGTATAATAATGTATAAAAGCATAAGCTACACTTGGGAACAGGGCTCTTCTGGCTTGGTAGCATCTCATACTCACTTTGTACAGAGGTTAATTACTGCTACAGGGAAATTGCAGGTCAGGAAAGGTTGACTGAAAATGCCATGATGTCCCTCCATATTTTCTGCACTAGATCTCTGTGTATCATTTGTGTGCCTTTGAGAAGTAAAATTACATTGTCTTCTAGTTCCTAAACCTCATAGAGTCAGGCTAAGACTTCTGCTTATATCTACAGCTCACAGCAGATAGGGTGGTGTGGTGCTGCAGCTGGTGCGGTGCTCCCACCAGTGCAGCATGGCTGATGTCCTCAGAGCCAAAGCCCTCAGAAACAGCAGCATGTGGCCATGAGCTCCTGCTGCCTCTGCTGCAGTGCACTGGAGCTGGGAGCATGGCCAACAAGGGCTCCCACCCTTCTGGTTGTGGTGTGTGAGGAAGCAGGCATCCTGGCTTCTGCTTCATGCCTGAAACTTAAGTCCAGAGAAAGTGTCCTTCTAGTAACCCACTCTTTATTGTCTGTGTTACCTCAGCACCTAAAAGCTAAAGCCATGGGCTGTGGACTAATTGTGTAAGGAAAAGTGCATTCCTTCAGCTTGTAAACTAAGAGCAGATCATTGCTGTTTGTGTAAGATTTGCAAGGCAAAAAATCTCAAGATATCATTTGCATTGAGTCTTTTCTCAGAGGACTGCTTTGAGCATGAAGCAGTAACTTTGATGCTCCACTGGGTAAATCAACCAAAAACTTCACTGCCTTCAGTGCAGTTTATTATCACCCACCCTAATAGTATCCTGGTCAGGGCGTTAATCATAGAATAGTTTGGGTTGGAAGGAACCTTCAAAAGTCATCTAGTTAACCCTCTTGCAATGAGTAAGGACATCGTCACTAGCTCAGATCCCTGTCCAACCTGACCTTGAATGTTTCCATTTACCACCTCTCTGGGCAATCTGTTACATAAATTAAATATCTTCAGGAGATGTTTTCTTTTCCAATAAATTAGGAATTATGACATGGTGATCTACCTCTTAAGAGTAAAACAAACACTTTCCTGGGAAAATCAAACCTCACTCTCCGTATCATCTGTATAATAAGGCCCCTATTGCTTAGTATCCTTTCCAAACTATGGACTTGAGGGGAGACAGAAGCTCAGTGTCAGATCCTGACCTCTGCCCTCAGCAGGCATAAAGCCCAGCCGAATATCTCCGTCTTTGGCAGGCCCTACATCCAGCAGGCATCATGTGAACCATGAGCCTTTTTTCCTGCCCCACTTGTTGGCAACTTCCTGGCTGCCCAGTTGTACCACCTACCTCACAGACAAATCCACCTTTCTTCAGACCTTACTCATCACTACATTTTCCAGCTCTCATCCTGGTGACAGCCACCAGCAGAGAGGCTTCATCCAAGATGCTTCATTTGCACATGGCACTCTTTGCTCTTTGTGGTGGAGATGGGAATGCAAGCATGGTGCAAGAACCTTGCTTTGTATCATTTAAAATGGTTTTAATATAACACTGGAGAAAGTGCAATCAAAGACTGAACCTGCATGAGCAGGAAGATAGACTATATGAGTCATCTGGTCCACCTCTGATTTGTTTCATGTTTTCTTAAACATTTTTAAAAGCCACTCCATGTGCTTTTCTTTCCTCCAGAGAACCTCCTCGTTCTTGCTTTTGAACTGGAATAAAACAGGTGACAAAGAGCAGCAATTGCTTTGGAGGAACCAGAAAAGACCTCTACTCGTGCTGTGGTTCCAGTTTTTTGCCATGTGAGATGTACCACAGTACAGTGTCTTCACACCCTGTCGTTGGGACATGCTAATGAATGTAAGATCTGGAGATGGATGGGACTGAAAACATATATAAAAATCAGACCTATAGGCAATCTCTCCAATCTACTGAAGAAAACCACAAAACAACGGGACTTTCTTTAAGCTCAAGGAATGAAAGTGAATCATAATTGAAGGTACCAGCACGCTAGTGAATATTGCTTATGAGTTCATCCTTTAAAATGGACTCTGGCTATGCAGCCAGAAGTGATATGATTAAAAAATCAAATGAATCAAATGCCAGTCAAATCTACCCCTTGCTTGGTCTGGCATCCTGGAGCAGAAGTAAATTTCAGAGGCTGTGGAAAGACTGAAAGCCGAACCCTTTGACAGAAGAGGCTTTCTGCTCTGATGACTAAGGCATAGTATAGACTGGTGACTCTACCCAGAAATGGGTGTAATGGTGTAATCTAGAAGGAGGAAATAATGTTTCTGTGTGAAATATTTTGCATTCTATTGATATAAAAATCCAAGTAATTATTATCCACCCCAGAAAAATCTTTTGCATACGTTGCCCGCATAAGCCAGCATAGTACCATCCTGTTTTTCTGTGCTGTTATTTCAGGTGATGGAGTGATGACATTTGGAGAATTCATTATTAAAAGTTCATCAACACCTCTTTTCCCCTCCTCCCCCACTTGACATCTTTCATTTGTATTCCTCTAGTCTTGCAAAGCAGAGCTGTCTGAGGAAGTTTCTCCACTTTGGATTTACCCATGGAGATAGCTGACCCACATAGCAGAATTCAAGCTCCTGCCCAGCCCATCCGAAACATTCCCTTAAACAAAGGGATTTCTTTCTGTCTTCAGACCAGTTCAGATTTTGGTGTCAGGATTGCTTGCAACATAGCTTCTCATGGTAATTTAGTTCTTACCATTTATGTAAATGCTCTCTGATAGAGGTTGGTGTAATACATACAGTGCAGATGGGGTTTTATGCTTCCTCCATAAGACTAGTTCTAGTCACTTGTCCTGGTAATATCTGCATTATTCATTTCCTGCAGTAACCACAAGAGCAGACACTGCTGGGTCTAGCCACGTCATTTAATTCTGTGAGAAGAAAGACATTTGATAAGGAGGACTTTGAGACCTCCACTTCTGCTACTTTGAATAAGGATTCAAGTCCCAAATCAACACTGTGAGCACCAAAAGTCTGGGGCACATTTTAGTTGCCTCCCTTACTGATCAGGAGAGCTGTCACCGGAGGCTGGGAGTGGGCACTTTCTGTTTACACATTTGGCAGAGCTGGGATTTCTGAGTGACAAAGACCTACCTCAGATGGAAATTACCTGAAATACTGAATTATGTGTGGAGGCTACAAAACTTGTCCCCTGTCGCCAGAGAAATGAAATTACTGACAATCTGGCTGGCTTCTCACTGGGCTGCTTTTAGTGCACGAGTCACATTATAAGATACTGAGATCACAGGATTAGACCCTGAGGTCTACCATGTGAAGTTCTCCTAGAATAAACCATGAGGTTGTGTAAGTCAGGGGCACTCCACTGATGGAAATGAAATCTCACTGACTTGCACCATCTGAAAAGCTGAGATGATGGCCCTGCAGCAGTCAGCACATAACAATTCAGGAGGGAGATGTATAAAACTGTAACACACCTGGCTATGAAGCTGCAGTCATTTTGCTGCTTGGTTGCTGCTTGCCACATGCCCAGGGACAGCACTGATGGCCCCTGAGATGGTCTGGGCACAGCTGGGGATGGCAGAGTGCAGCAGTGCTCAGCCAGCCATGCTTTTCTCCAGCTCCTGGAGGCAAGGCAATCAACAGCAGCACCCCAGCTGGCTGGAGGCAACTCTCGTGGGTGCCCTGTGGTAGCCACATTTATCCATCCATGTTCCAGGGAAGAGACAGAGGTGCACTATGCACCAGACCCTTCTCCTCGCATTGTTGCATACATCTGTGCCTGCAAGGAGGGCAGCAGTGTTTCTGTAAAACCTGCCCCAACAGTTTCGTACCAGTCAGGGATTCCCATCACCAGGTGGTTTAAAGGCAATAAATGCTAATCAGACACCAAGTGTTCATTTTGATAGGACTAATTTCCTGTATTGAGGACAACAGATCACAGACAGGAAAACCCTCTCCTCTTCAACATTTCTGCAGCTCATTTGGGCAATGGCACTCTCCATGCAAGAGAAAAACATGGTATTCCCAGCCTGTGTCTCCAGGGCTGAGCAGGGGTAGGGGCACAGAGCATGTGCTGAATGCTCCGAATTTTCCAGCCCTTTGGTCCCAAGGAACATTTCCATGTGTACTGTTCCCTGGACTTGCAGACCAACTATAGTTCCTAAAGTCTCCCTGCTGTCTTCACTGCGAGGGTAAAAACAGGCAACTCTGGGGACTGGCATGAAAGTGCCCAAAAATTGTTACTCAGACAATTCTCTCTGGGCAACTGTTTAAAATTACACCTGAACATCACATACACCATGAGAGTAGAGGAAGGATGATCTCTCCTGACACTGTCTCTTATGGTGAATAAGGGTTTTCTTCCACTCCAAGACACTGGGGAAAGGTCATTGCTGTAGCTAGGTCCACTCCACAGCATGAAACAGACTGAAGAACATCTCCATGGCTGAACTGCTGAAATTTCTGGTCCTGCTCCCACTCCTCACTTTAGCTGGGTGGCCACATCCAAACTGCCCCCTGGGAACAGCCCCTGGTAGATACCATCCTGGGAGACTGGTAGCTTGCAAAGGCAGAAAGTATATGGCAGCATTGGTGCTCCATGAACAGCCATGGAGCCAGAGCTTTGACCCATGCCCTGTCCCATCCTGCTGGAGCAGGCACAGTCTGTGGCTCTGTGCTCTCCTGATTTTGGACTAGCAGAGACATCACTTGGCATATTCAGGCTCTCTGGGCTCTCCAATAAACTTGGACACCGGTTGTGGGCATCCTGAGTCCAAAAGAGCAATGCAGTGATTGCTCAGCTACATGGAGACTACCCCAGCATCTCTCCAGGAGCCACAAGGGATAGGGCTGGCAGTTTCATTCAGGTGGTGGACCACCTCTGATCCCACAGCCTTCTTACAGGTGGCTTTATGCCCTCATGTATTTGTATGAAAGAAGGAATAAAAAATTAATTAACTTAAGCAAAATTTTCATCCTTATCCCAACAACCTCCCAAGGAACATTCTAGAGTCTGAAGAAAAAACAAACTGTAAAAGTTTATAAACCTCTAAATCTGAGTTTTGACTGAAGGAGGCCAAAAGCTAGCCAAGCTGGAGCAGTTGGGAAGCCCTGCAGCCCTCAGAGAAAACAGCACAAAGCTCACATTCCCTCTACTGTACCGGAGCTGCCTTTTGACACTGTTTTCGGGAACTTGCCAGCTCATTTTCTAACTTGTTTGTGAGACATCAACAGCCTCAAATTACAGCAGTCTGAACAGCCCAGTAAATATTTACACAAACCTGCTGGTGATGGTTTGAGCTGACATGCGTTACCTTTTGTGTTGGGGGGAGGCTATATTTACAGCCAACCAGCTAATGAACATGATCCCAGCCATGGTTTAATACAGATGGCTCTTTCAGCATTTGCGGCTTTCAAGTTACAGGGAGCACAAACTTCAATAGCCTTCGTTAGAAGGCTCTGTCTCAGCTCTCTCCGTTTTGTTTACAACCAGTCTCTCTTTGTGCAGTCAAGGGTTGACTAACATTCAGCTGTTTGCATCCAGCAATGCGTTTGTTTCTGGACAGGGTTTGTTTCTCATTTTTTTCTGTCTTTTCTTTTCTTTTTTTTCTGGGTTTTTTTTTTTTTTTGACACTGATGGTTTTTATTTTGAGTTTACAATACAGGCAATTTTTTCAATGTAGATTTATTTTTGTTTGAGTGGCATTTTTCCAGGCTGCCTCCCAGAGACTCACCAGGGCTGGAGCTGGTGTGGAGGAAGCGAGGAAGGAAGCAGGAAGCGGTGCCTGTCCATGGGGTACAGCTGTGGGCTTGGGGGAGGGCTCCAGCCACTGCTTGGACCAGTCACCCACCCCTTACCATGGCCACCTCTCAGAGACACTTTTTATCAGCTTCAAGGTCTCACCGGCAGCCTTGGCTGGATTCCAGACTACCTGAAGGAAGATGACTAAGGAACTTGTAGTTTATTCTATTGATAATTATTGTAACACTATACTTCTATTTTCCTTGTTAGCCATCATCTAAACCATCAGCTTAAGACCCCTCATTTTTTTGCAGCTTTACACTAAAAAAATATTTTAGATAAAGGAAATGGACAGCTAGGAGGGTGAGGAAATAATGAAGGAAATTTAGACTAATTCTGACAATTAATTTGCTGTGGTTTGCCACAGCGGAAGTAAACCCTTTTTATTCCCTGATCTAGAAACCTCAGACTGTAAGAATCTCCATGAATCAAGACTACCTCTACTCAGAGAGTCAGCACTGCCCAGTAGCAGGCAGTTTGACAAATTGTCTATGGCTGAGATGAACTAATTTTAGACCAGAACACACAATGCCACAGTAGTAAACCTATACTCCTCTAAAAATAAATGCAGGTGAGGAATTCTGACTGATGTGACATAGCTGGTCTTAGGAAAAAAAGCTGGTATCATGCAGGGACGTTATGTGCCAATGGAATCCAGTGTGGCAGACAAAGTCCCACCAAAACAAAGAAAAAGGTCAGTTTTCAGATCACAGCATTTATACAGAGACTCTTTTGGAAGCTTAGAAAGTCTGTTTGCTCCAAACAGAGCACAGGCATCAGCTTCCCAGAGATACAGTATCTGGCCTTTGCAAGTTGTCCATGGAAGTCCCTCACGAGTCTGGTGAAAATGCAATAAACAGATAGCCCAGACAGATATATGACAACATGTAACTGATCTGGAATCAGTAATGGAAAAGATGGTCTTCCTTGCAGGAGAAGAAATGATTAGTTCTCAAATGGGTGGCTGATCTTTACCTCCAAAACAAGAAGTTCTTCAGATTAAAAGTCACCATTTTATTCTTATCATGGGATGGGAGCACCTGGTATTCCCAGTGGTGGAGCAGGATCACATGGTGTTAGCAACCATCCTTCCATTTTGGTGAAAAGGCAGGTGACACAGGTGTTGGGATAAGAACTGAATTTCACTCTGCCCTTTCTGATAAAGGTCAGATCTGTTCTTTTAAGCTCAACACTGGAACAAACTCCAGTATCAATACCGAACTTTTTGCTCCATTAAATCTCTTCCCAGGATGGTTACGTAGGATGAGTATTACAGCTCACAGAAGAAGCATCATTTAGTTAGTGGTTGCAGAGAAGAAAAGACTTGGAAGCAGCAGAGCTGCTTAATAGTCTTTTGACAAAACATTTGTTACCAGAACACAGTTTTTCAAGAGCTGTGCACAGAATAACACAGTCATTGGCAGATATCCTAAAACAAAATATGTGAGGGAAATTATTTTTTTTAATTGATATATTTTAAGTGAAAAATCTGGAGTTTAAGATTCTGGTAACTTTACAGAAAAGAAAAATTCCAATTAAAATAAAATACTATCAAATGTTGTAAGGAAATCATTGGTCCTAAGTGGAGTAGATTGTTTTTTCCCATCGTTGCTTGCTCACAAATTGTTCAGCTTGAGATCTGTCATGGAACAAGAAGCATATCTTTGGGCCAGACCTGCTTCAGCTACATGTGTCTACATACAAGACTGCCTGGTTCACATTTCCTTCTGCGCTTTGTGTTATTTGTCTGCTTCAATTATAAATACTACAGGATAGACAACTTATTGCTATGTACATCTGCCTAACACCTGCCACACTCTTCCCCTTGCCTCTGGATGTCCTTCCACAACAGTAATAATTCAATGATACATGAGAATGAGGTCTCTGTGAAAGGAAGGCATGCGCTCCTGGTAAACCACTACACCTATGTTCATTTCTGTTTGCCAAAAGGAATCAATTCCTGGTTTTGAAAGGGAAATGGTGCTTCTGACTGCTCATTTGAATTTGGGATCAATGCAAGGATATCTTGCAAGAAGGCATCTACATGTTTTTGAAGGATTGCATCCAGTGAGACATTGACATGGATGGGTACTATGGAGAGAACAGAAGAGCTGTGGTGAGGAGACAGGACTACACTAGAAGTTGCTCTTTCAGCATTTCTTTCATTCCACTGTTGTTTTTCCCCTTTGGTTGATCATGTAACTGGATGAGAACTTCCCGCTGTGCTTGGTTTTCTCAGATTTTGCTTTTCTGAAAAAATGTCCCATTTTGTGAAAACTCTAACTTACTGACTTTTTCCTGCATCTGGGGCTATAACAGAGAGTCTCCAGTCATTCCACATGAGACGACATCCTTCCCAGCAACCATCCTGCCATGGATTGCTTGTTAGCCACCTGGGCAGGCTAGGGCATGCATGGAAGATATGTACCTGAATACAGGCTGAACCCAGACATGTCACTCAGATTTTAGATTTACTATTGATTTTAGAATTACTGAAGAAACTGCTTGTGAACTGGAAAGTCCCCTCCCAGACTTTGGGAAGAGCCCTGTAGTACTAAGCAAGCAGTTCCTGGCATGAGACTAAGTAGAAATTTCCTGGTTTTGGACAATTCTAAGACTTCATTCTAATGCGATTGGAGTCAATGCACTAGGTCTTCTTCACATGTCTCTGAAAGTGGTCAAAGGTCATAAGGGAGATAATGTGTCTCCTGCAAGGACCTGTGCAAAGACCAACCCCAATCAGCACAGATCTGTTATGGAAGCCATAAGCCACTTCTGCTTCCATTCAAGGGTAGCTATGGAGGGGTCTTGCCACAGACTTGCTGCTTTGGGATTACTCTGTCAGCCAGGTCTGGAAGAAGAAAAGGGAAAGAAAGCAGATCTTAAAGCAGCCCTGGGAGCATTATTCATTCAGGCCAAAGCCCAGTCTGTTCCACGCAATAGAAAGCACAAAGACCTGGTTAGTGGGTATCACGTTTTTTTACATTAATAGAACTGAATGTTTATGCAAGGATATCATTACTCCTACTTCTGTGTTCAGCATATTATAAACTTGTGGAGTTATCTAGGAAGAGTTCTGCTTACTGTGTAAAACAAAAGAAATAACTCAAGGATAATCGATGAATTGACACAATGACAAAACTTTTGCAAGGGTAGACCAGGGTGTTATTACATATTATTCTATAAAGAGAGCTCTATCACTTAAAACTCTAGGATATTTTGATATTTGTTTTTATTGTTGTACATAATCCCCTTCTACAGAATTTGGACAGAAGTGCCAACTCTTTAATTCATCTTCATCACCCTGTACAAAACAAGCCACTGAGGAGGGAACATACTGAACCACAGAGATTATAATTTTGCTTTGGCTGAGGTGGAATGGACAACATGCCTGTCACAGATGGCTTCAAAAAGAAGAATACATTCTGATTAAGGAGCAGTGGGAACATTTTCCAAGGACATTTGGGTGCCTTTTATAGATTTATAAGGCAGATGCAGCTCCTTAAAAGCATCTGTCTCCCAGACCCCTTTTTTCCCTCAGTCATACAGCAGGGAATAAACTTCTGTGAAATGGTGACTCCCTCATGGTTTCATGTACATGCTAAGCCCATTTTTACCACCCTCACAATGAGTGATAATCTTGCTGAAAAGATTAAAGAGAAAGGGGGTGGCCCCTCACCTCACACAGGATCTGGGAATGTGGAGGTGCCAGGGAAGAGTGAGATCTGGTGGGCAGGACTCCCCTGTAGCCATAAACAGTACTAGGGTCCATCTATTGGCAGGAGAGGGGCAGCTCAAACTTCCCTACTGCTGTAGCGGGATTGCTGTTTTCCATTTTATGACATCCATTATCTTCTGTATCTGATTGGGCTGGGTCCTTAGTTTGAGATTAAGTAATTAATCTAGACAGCTAACTAGCTAGTGAAATGTGCTAGTGACTGTTAAACGCCACTGTGGAGTACCTGGAGAAAGTTCTGCTGTGTAGCAGCAACTACCATGCCACACCACCATCACTGAGGTCATTTCCAGCTCACAGACCATGAGTATGGACTGGTTCCTCAGGGGCAGCTTGATACACTGGCCTGGAGGGAACCTCTAAGCAGTGATGGAAAGCCAAGCCATTCTTCTCAGGAAGATATGTAACTCTTCCAGGGCACAGTACATTTGCAGCTGCTGAAAACATGCAAATGTTGCTCTCTAGATTTTCCATCAGCTCTGTGTTGTCTGGGGTTTTACATTGTGGTGCAAAGAAGAGTGGGTCAGACATGGGTCCCAGGTAACCAGAAATGCCTTGTGAGCCCTGCAGGATCAGGGTGCAGTGCAAGAGCTCAGAGGGAACCAGCTTGTAGATAAGCAGGGCTGCAGTTCCCCATGGTACAGCCCAAACCAGCTCACACAGCTCTTACTGGTGATAGAAGAGGGAGTTTTGGGTCATCCTTGCTGCTGGAGCAGAGCTTGGGGCAAAATATGCCAAGTGAGGATTCCTGCAGCCGGCAGCTATGCTCATCAAGGTAGCCAAGGGACAGGCAAGCAGTGCGAGAGCATCACAGGAGTCAGCATCACAGCACACGTAGAGTAACTTGGGCTAAGGTGGTAGGAACCAAGGGATGAAGAGTGCAGGGTCACAGAGGAGATCAGTTTGGAAGATGGGTTAAAGGTTTCCCATTCTGCCCACCAAGGCATGTTACCTTCCCATTTGTGTGCTTCATCTGGGAAAGAACAGCTCACAAAACCCATCATTTGGACAGGCTGGAGAGCCAGGCAAGGAAGAACTTCATGAGGTTCAACAGGGAAAAGTGTAGG